>LPNX010019273.1:8557-118569 GCA_001517045.1 Pseudotsuga menziesii | reverse complement strand
ATATATTACAATGCCAGAGAAAAAATTCTAGGTACTTCCCCTCATTTCGAGTATGGTACCTAGGGTAATCCCTAGATTCTCCAAGGCACAAGGCTAGGTCAATAATAGAGCTCAAAGCCATTACAACAATATACTCAATATGACCTTAACATGTCATTTACAGGAAGAGAACCTAGGTGGGGAGGATAAATCTCCATCCCACAACCACTCAGGTTAGACCCAATTGACTTACACACACAAACACACAAGCATGGATCCATCTTAACCCCACCAATAAAATAAACAAACGTAGATTGTTTGTGGCTTGGTTTCTTTTTCATCCCTCTCTATGCTTAATAGATATGGGATTAAGATGGATCTAGGTTGGACCATCGATACTATTCTTAGATTTGTTCTTATCTTATCCTATTGTCATATCATCTATTCTTCAAACTTGGAAGATAGGAATCTATTTAATTTTAAACACACCAATACAAAGGTTGATGAGGATTTTTGGAGAATCCATTCTATATGAAGACTAAGGGAGACTTATTCCATGGCCAAGTGCAGTGTCCATACTGACTTCGAGACTAGACCAAAGTTGGAGCCCATAACTTCTCAAGAAACCTAATTAATCTTACTTGATCGTCTGCAACAATAAAAATAAATTCAATGAGTCCATTCACCAAATTTTTAGTATTGTTCCATTGGCTAATATTTTCAAATTTTTGTTTAGAAATTTCATTTCCAGTTTAGAAAACTCATATTTTAGATTTAGCTGTAAGATTGGATTCTATGATTTTCAGTTTAGATTTCAGTTATAGCTTTCATTCTTTAGTTATGGCAGCAATATTTTCCAGTTGGTTTACTAGCAGCTATCGGGTTCAATTCACAATGTTAAAGTTAGTGCAGCTGCGAGACCCATTCTCAGGGAGGATGGTACCCTAGTCAGTTAACTAGGGTAGAGTAAGGCCCTAGAAGGTACCCTAGGGCCCCCAGTAGTCTCCTGGAGTTCTTGGTTTGGGACCAAGCAAGTTGATGCCATGGCAAAGTCCCTAACACATGGTTAGGGCCTCTATGTGCCTCTAGGGTTCTTAGTCTGGGACCAGGAAGATTCTTGGTCACGAGGACCAAGAAGATCCTGCAGGTTGAGGCAGAGACATTCCTCGTCTGGGACCAGGCAAATTCTTGGTCTAGGACCAAGCAGTTCCTGCAGGTACACCCCTGGTCAGTTAACCAAGTAAATCTTGGTCAAGTTCACCAGGTTAAGATGTGTGATGTCCTCTCTCCTAAATAGTTATTGGTAGGTTGTTTCTCAAGGGACTGGCCACCCCTTGATGATGTCACCTACACCTAACCCTTAGGAGTAGTATTGAGGACCATAGGATCACATCATCAGTTTGGATCTTCTCCTTATACAGTGATGATAAAAATATATATATACCTTGAAAGAGAAAAGATTAAAGTCCTTGGTCTTGTTGGTCCTATGGGTAAAAAGGGTTGTTTCTCCACCCTTATGGTACACCTTGGTCTTATGGGTATGAGGGTTGTCTTATTGTGATTCCTTTGGTTGACTTATGGTCCTTTATCTTTAACTTGGTCCTAGCACCGTTATTGTGTGTACCTTTGGTATGGTAACTTCTATTTTATTGTTTGATTGTTATGTGACCATATGACCTATTCTAAGTCAACCTAATCTGACTTTTATTTTTATTGTTTCATTGTTATGACCTTTAGTACCCTATTCTAAGTCAACCTAATCTTATTTTTATTTTTAACTATCTTAAAACTTAGGGGATACATAAAAGATCTTTCTAGAAGGCTTGTCAAGATTATAAATTAAGTTTCACTTCTCCATTTTTGTGTGGCATCTGGACAAGAGAGAAAATCGGATCTGATTTTTGTCTGCTTCAGAGTTTGTTGCTGGTTTTGCTTGACGAGCTTGTTGCTGCTAGGGTTACCGCTGCTTTGACTTGACGTCTTGGGTCCTTACTGCTGTTTGTGCAGACCATGACCACCATTCCTTTTTGTTGGACTGTGTATGCCCTCTAGGGCTGGGCCATGACTGTGTGTCCCTTCTCTGCTGGACCGTGACTGTGTCCTTTCTCTGTTGGGCGTCCTTTCTCTGCTGAGCCGTGACTGTGTGTCCCTTCTCTGCTGGACCATGACTGTGTGTCCCTTCTCTGCTGGACCATGACTGTGTGTCCCTTCTCTGTTGGACCATGACTATGTGTCCCTTCTCTGCTGGACCGTGACTGTGTGTCCCTTCTCTGCTATACCATGACTATGGTGCCCTATCCTAGCTGAGCTATGACTGTGTCAAACCCTAGATGATAGGTCAGTAGTGATGTTAAGTCCGTTAGAGAGAGCTGTGACTTTTAGGGTGCCTATTTGTGGTTTGGGCCGAGTATAATTGCTGCCACCCTAATGAGATCTTCTCACTTGGTGACTGGGATTTGTTACTGTATGTATTTAACCTAATCCCATAGCTCTTTAACCTTCTCTCTCTAAAAGTATGACCTATGACAGCTTGTCCTTACAGTGACAATAGCTGACACATTATGTCCGAGTATAAGGCAGATTCAAACCAGATCTATTAGCATTTGTTCTTTATTTACTGTGTATTAGTTTCATTGTATTTTTGCTACTTTTTATGTTCTGTATATTGGAAATGATAATCCATCTCAAGGACCAACTTTAACGCAGTGACCAGCAGAGTGTTAAAGTTGAAGAGATGAAAATTATGTTTAAGATTATTACAACTGTACTCTTCTGTATCTAGCTTTGTTTCTTAGATCTGTTTATGCATTAAAGTTTAAATTTTAATTTTTCTTTGTATTAACCCTAACCTAACTCAAACTTTAACACATAACAGCTGCATTCATATCAGATTTCAGTAATAGGTTCATCTTTCTATTTGAGTTCACTACAAGTTCTATTTATTAGTGCAGTATCCAAGAATTTTGGAAAAGAAATGAAGTAGAATACCGAAGGATATATTGTGAAGGCAAAAATCCAACAAGAAATGATTGATCAAAGGAAAGATCAAGAGCACTCCTTCCTTTTCAGATCAAATATTTTTAAAGACAATAGTAGCAGCAGATTTCATGTCAAAACTTTGCTTCCAAGTGGATCAATTTTCATGAAACATTGAGAGTGAAAGGCCAATAAGCATTTTTCACAGCTCTACCTAATCAAAAGTCTATTTAAAGTTTCAGAATACTTTTCTGAAGTTGAAAGAATGACTTAATTGAACTTTTTTAGGCATTTAAGGTAAAGTGACTCCCAAAAAAAATTTAGACCTGTCAGCGGCGGTTTGCCAGGTAGGTGAAAAGGGGGTGGTGTTATCACCCCCACCTGGCATCAAGTTTATACAATGACAAGCTTGTGCTTGTTTGTGCCTGTGCTTGCAAAAATAGATAGGGCCAGGTGCAAGCCCTGGATGACTTTGGCAGGATAGATGCCCATCACTCATGACTTCTTAACCAAACAAGACTTCTGTAACATAGCAGGGCATTTCTGTCCCAGTTTAAAATCTAAAATACAACAGTTGCCACTTGCTTGTGTTGACCCGAAGCTTAATTCAAAAAGAATAAATACTATAAATGATTTCATATTGGACAATATGTTAGCACTCTTTCACATGGCATCTTTTTTAAAGAAAATGAACTTTCATTTTTTTATCATCTCATATTCAAAGCAGCCTTGGCTCTCCCCTCACCCACCAAAAAGGAGAGCTGAGGCAAAAATAAGAATCATAAAGGAAAAAAATACCATGTTTATCAGATATCGACAATTACAAAGATATATATTTTGCATGAAATTCTCAAAGGCATACTCTGGCAATTACAAAGATATATATTTTTCAGGAAATTCTCAAAGCATACTCTGGCAATTCTTTTGCTTGAATTTTTCAAAGTAATAAATTTATGACTTTCTTTGCAGTGGAAAATTTTTAGATCTACTGAACAATGAATAATCTAAACCATATGCATAATTTATCAAGAACGTACTAATTCAAACATGGTACAGGGCCACAGGCTGTCAGGTAAAACATAATAAACCTCAATACTCTTTAAGCAGCCTTAGGTCTAAATTCCTGTGAGCAGAAACAGCATTTTCCAAGTGCAAATTATAAAAAAAATCTTCTTTATAGCTATCCTGCCAATGCCCTTATTAAAATGTCAAAAAGCACTAGCTCATAACAAGAAGAATCCTATATTGCCATAAAATCTTCACAATGGCTAACCCATGTGTTGCATTTAAAAACAGATAAGGCATGTGTTTCTCAAATTCAAATTGGTGAAGTAGAAGACATATATGTTTCTACTTGTAAAATACAGTCTACACCAAAAACAAATCAAAATCGGACTGTTTATCACCCCCTCAAGTGTAACAGTGCTATTTACTGGAACAGACTCTATGAAAGTACATTGCAAAATATTTTGGGTGTTGAAATCCACCAGAGGATAGAAAATGCCGCCTTAGAAACAGAGTTTGAAAGGGTTAGACACTAATTAGGAACACATGCTACCCTGTACTTAAAATCAGAGAAACCCTTTCAGGACAGAAGTAAGTTTGGTCTTGATGTAAACATGAAATCCAAATGGTTTTATCACATGCTATAAATTCAAATGGCAAAATATTACCTCTTTGCAGCATCTAAGTGTAATGTTGATATGCTCTGATTGGAGCCATATTGTCCAGTATCAAGATTGCAAAAATGCATGTATTAATAACATCTCCTGCCATTGGACTTCACGATGGAACTTACCAACACACATTATATAAACTTAGTCAGCTATGTTGAGAACGTGTTATACAAACCAACAGTTTATGGCTGTATGTATAGCACAACATCACCATGAGGAAGGTCGTACAGGTCCAGTTATGGTGTTAGAAATATGGCTCCTCTTCCCATCGGTGTTATGCAACAGTCAAGTAGGACCTTAAGATGTTAAAGTAGGGATCCAAACAAACCAAAAAGCCTTAAGGCTTTAAGCACAGTTTGTCCTACATAAGTCACAGCTTACCCAACAAGGGTTACCTCTAATCGCAAAGAACCATCAACATATGTTACCAGGAACAAAAAATGGAATGGGAAGGGAAAGAGAAATGGACCTAGACAGTTTTGATGGCTAATAAACGTGAACCCAACCCTGTCCCAGCATGTATTATACAAATAAAATTGATTATGTGCCAGTTCAGTGTCAAGAGAGGAATTGGTACAAGAATGGGAATGGGAACAGAATGAGAAACAGGTCTCTTGGCCAGGTTTCTGGTAACATAGCACCAGCTACATCCAAGAGAAATAATTTCATTGTAACATTGACACTGGCTGAATGGACTGATGTGGCGGATTTTAACATACCAATTACTTTTCCAATTATTGCAGAGGAAAACATAAGTTCTTTTGACCATATTTTCTTGTATGGATTCAATTTCAGGGCCAAGGCACACATATGTTCTACAAATGTCCAACGAAAGCTTTAGGCCCTAGGGGAAAATATCTGTAAATTTACTATTTTTCAAATAATATCCAAAACTGCCAATGGTATCTTGGTCCACTGATGAGATTAATAGAAAATTGAGCCATCTACCAAATTTCCGTTTTCTCACTTTGGAATGCCCCATCCGAATGGCATGTTATGCACCGCAGTCCCAAAACCTCCAGAGTGTTTCTAGAGGCAACTTCCAGAAACAAATCCAGAAGGCAAAATAATAAAACTATTTAGGAAAACAAGTTTTCGAATTATAAATTTCCATGTCCCAAACATTTAACTATGAAGACAACAGTGCTTTCTCAAAGTTTACCCTGCAAACCAATTCATCATAAAATTACTTCTCTCACCCATATCCAACAAGAGAAAAAGGTTATTATCACAAATACAATCTAAATAGAAAATTAAACCCACAAGACATGTAGAGGAGTAGTGCAGAAAAAATTTAGATGACCTGCTTACATGGCAATTTCAGACTGATATTAGAACTCATTTTTATCCGAGTAGAAGCAAACCCAATTGTAACCGAACATTGCAGAAAAAAATTAGATACATTTCTTACATGGTAATTTAGGACTGATCTAAAAATCCATTTTCATCTCAATAGAGAAGGAAACCCGGTGGGAAATATAGTTTGTTTTCGGTGAAACAAAAATAGAATGAATTAAAAGCTGTCTGTGAAGACAATTAACTTACAAGGGGAAAATCCAGGGGTGAACGCTTTGTCATTTTCTCTTCGTCGGGTGCCATACGAACAACCAGCCTCCTCCTCAGAGTAATACCTCTCCTCTGCTGTAATCTCCTGAGGGCTGCCGCTGAACATGTGACGCAGTAAGTGCATGAAGGTTTCTCAAGAAATGAAGAGGGAGAGAGGGTGAAGGAAAGTGAAGAAGCCATAGCTACGGCTGGGAAGGAGGTACTCCTGCTCTAATCTTCTACTCTTATAGCAATATCTAACTACAGCATTTTTCATGTTTTGTTTTTCGTGGTCTGTACTATCAAATGGAAGTGGGACCTTTGCTAATGCTATGAACTTGAAATTCAGAGTACTAGAGTGGGGCCTCTTGGGAGGACCTTTAAAAATTAGGTGATTTGTTTTTTGGATACAGTTTGATTTGTATTTTTAGTGAGCTTTGTAAAAATTTAATGTTTTAATTATTTATTGAAATTGAGATTTTGATTGTAGAAATGGATTTAATCTTTTTGATTATCTTTGAGGTACTTTTATTATGCAATTTCAACAAACCCAAAACTATAATTTCAACATTTTTTACTGGATTTTGGCTATAAAAAAAATTTAGCTTTATCTCCTTTTTTTTTTCCAAAGGATGTAAAAAATATTTTACAACTCTACTTTTTAAATTTCAAAATCTGCGTGATTGTATTTTAGAGATCTAAGTTACTTAAATTTGCATTTTGTGAATGGAAACTTGTTTGTATTTTGTGAATGGATAGTAAGACAAAGAACCTACTATATAGTGGGTTGCAAGACTAAGCATCTCACAATGAAAATGCCTTCAACATAAATATATATTTATACTTCTACTTAATATTGATGGGTTTTGATATTAATTTATTGTTTTGCATTTAAGGAGATGTGTTCTTAACCAATAAAAAACTATTTAAAATTGTACTTTGAAATTAACATGATGGTTTCAATAAGTATCAATATCCCCCTTGAAGACAAGATGCACCGCTACGTGCTCTACGTGAGCTGTGTGTGCAGCCATGGCAGCTTCAACCATGTCTCAGTTCTGCCCTTGGCTCGTTTCGCTCCTCCCACTGAGCTCCTTGGCTCTCCTCCTGCCTTTTCATCTGACCCTGTCTGTCTTGGCTTCCTTATTATCACTTGGAAGGTGTCCTGCCTCCGCTATTTTGGGTCTTTGGTTGTTTCACAGTTTTGTCAGGTTGTAGCTGTCTCACAGAGGGTGGCATTCTTGGAGTTCCTCCCCTTACCAAGGGGACTAGTACCAACCAAGCAAAAAAGTGGGAATGACTTTGATTTTCTTCAATTGCCTCTGTGTTTCGGGTGATTAGGGTTATCAACCCTGCATGTGTTTCTACGTCGTTCTTGCTCTTGATTTCCTGTCTGCCCCCGTCAGCACATGTATGGTTGACTTCTGGGGCTGCATCGGTTTCTTCTGGGGAATAGGGGTTTAGCCCTTTTCCTTCTCCAAGTTTTGTGTGTGTTTTTTTTATCTGTGCTCCCTGTCCTTTTCATCCCTTTTACTATTGGGGTTTTGTCGGACCGGAGGGTTTTTGTTTGTGTAACAGCCCTAGGCTTTTCTTTCCTGTCAGGCGGGGTTTGTCCTCCGGCTTTCTTCTGGGTGTGTTGACAACGAAGTCCTTTCCAGGCGTCATGTTGGGATTCCTCTTGGGGTTTGACTCAGTTAGTTCCCAGTTACTTGGATACCGGTGGTCTTCAGGGTTTTGTCCCTCCCTCTTATTTTTTACAGGGGTTTAGGGTTTTTCGTTGTCGTCCTCCCTGACACATTTTGGGTTGACTTGTTGGGGGCACTCTTCATGGCTGACATCAGGGCTTCTTCCCATCACCATCGAAAGCGGCATGCCAAAGGTATTAAACCCTTTTAGGGAAATTTCGCTATGTCCTTGGCCATGACATTTTCATGGACCGCGTGTCCTCTCTGTGCTCACGTGCCCTGGTGAGTAGGCTGGAGTACCGTCGCCTGGGTAAGAAAGCTTGGGTCGATTGTGCAACAGAACATTGGAAGCCGTTGCTAACCTATATACCGACCATAAGCTTACTCTCTAATGGATGGATTGTCTTCGTTTTTTTAGAAGCTAACCATGCTGCGCTCATTCTCGACACGATTTGGTGTATTGGACCTGGGTCTTTGGTTCTGGGACGTTGGCATACCCATTTCGATCCTCTCAGGGAAAGGGTGACGAAGCGTCACCTCTGGGTTCTTTTGTCTTCTCTCCCCTTTCCCCTCTAGAGCAAAAGTATTCTTGAGGGCATAGCTAACACGGTTGGCAAATTTGTTGCGGTCAACGATGATTTCCATCTCACCTTTCATAAAAGAATGGCTCGGGTGTTGGTGGAGATGGACGTATCACATGGTTTACCAGCCGAGGTGGAGATTCTCTGCAAGGAGCGACTTTTGATCCAAAAACTCGATTACCTTCATGTACCGTTCCGATGCAATCAATGCCATGAAACGAGTCATCTCCGGAGATCGTGTCCCTTCCTCATGAACGATCTGTCATGTACCAGCCAGGATGGATCACCTGTCCAGTGTGGTCCTTCTACTTCCTTTACTCCAGAGCATCCAAAAAATGGTATTTATTCCCAGTCTCTCTCTCTCTTTGTATTGAATTCTCTACTTGAGGCTTTAAATGATTTGGACACTGCTCTTGTCTTAGCTTGTCCCTCTGATGATGCTGTGGTAGAAACCCCTCCTTTGGTCTCCTCAGTTGTTCCTACCTCTCCCTTACTTGTTTGCTCTCAGGCACCTCAGCCCTATATGCCTCCTCCCCCCCTTAAGAGCCCACTTCCCTCTCCCACTATGCCATCATTTACATCCCTTGTGGATTTTCCACCATTCCCTCCATTGGCTTCTCCTCCTCCTCACCTCCCCTCGCCTCATAGTCATGTTACTTCTCCCTCATTCTCTGATCCCTCGCTCCAAAGATCCCTGTTGATCTTCTCGGCTAAAACCCCCTCCTCCCCTTCTACCCTCCACTTGAACTCTATTCGTTTCGAAAACGTGATTGTCAAGAAAAAAAAGAAGGACAAGCTGGAATCTTCAGGGGTCCTCTCTTCAGCCTCACCACCTTATACCCCTCTCTCGGTACGCATTAAAAATGTTGCAAGAGGGAACCCTAATCGGGGACTTAGAGCTTCGCCTCCCCTTCCTCTCGTTCCCTAATGAAAATCCTTTCCCTTAATGTTAGATGTTTGGGAGGCAAGACCAAACAATGTTGTCTCCAGTCCCTTTTTCACTCGATTGCTCCTGACATGATACTCCTTCAGGAGACTATGTGTAGCACTTACCCTACTCTCCTTGCTTTTTCTAAGCTCTTGCCCAGCTAGGAATTATGTGCCATTAGTGCCTCTAGTCTCTCGGGGGGTTTACTTATGGCCTGGAACCCTCACCGGGTTAGATGTCGTGCCTTTGAGACTTTAGCTAGCATCCTTGTCAAGGCTAACTTCCGTGGTATGAATGACCCTATAGCCACCCTCAATTGCTATGGTCCCTACCGGAATAGGGATCTTTTATGGGAAAAGGTTCACAGAGGGGGTATTCTCAATACTCCTAATTTGATCCTGAGGGGGGGCTTAACTTAACCCTGAGTGCCTCGGAGACCTGGGGAAAGAGAGTTGTCCTCAATCCACTTGCTTCACATTTCAAACTCATTTTTTATTATGTTGGTCTTGTGGATGTTGCCCCTTCTAATGCTGGGCCCACTTGGAGAAATGGTCGGGTTGGGGAAGAAGGCATCGGTAAAAGACTCGATCGCTTCTTACTATCTTCTTCTTTGATCCCCTCACTCAAGGTTCACTGTGTGTGGACTCGCCATGCTGATATCTCTGATCATTTCCCGATCTGCCTTGAATGGAATAAATCGGTGGGGTCCTGTAACTTCCCATTTAAATTCAATAGATCCTGGCTTTCTGATCCGGATTTTAATCTCTGGGTCTCTAAGAGATGGCCTGAGTTGATACCCCAGTCTTTTGACAATGACTTGGACCTCCTCTCCCATAAGCTCCTAATTCTTAAGAAAGAAGTAAAAGGCTGGATCAAAGAAAAAGGAATCATTATGGAGTCGGATTCTCTAAGGCTGGATGAGGAAATTGGTACCCTGCTCTCTGGTTCCTCCTCAAGTATCCTCTCCCATGAGGATCAGTTGACTCTGACTTTGCTCAAATCCAAAAAAAGAAGTTGTTGGACCACTACTTACTCACTTGGCAACTCAAGAGTAGAGCAAAGTGGGCTCTGTATGGTGACTCAAACACCAAGTTCTTTCATGCACTGACCTCGGGTAGAAGGAATCATTATACTATTTGGTCCTTAGAGGATGAAGATGGACACTGTATTGGGGATGAGGTTGCTCTTAAGGAGTTGGGCAAAAGACATTTTGCTCATATTTTCAGTGATGATGAACAAACCTGCTTACTAGCCCAGCTCAAGGTTGTCATGATGTACCCCTCTATGATCTCACCTAAGGATGCCCATGGGCTCATTGATCCTGTCACTCTGTCTGAAATTGAAGAAGCTTTGAAATCCTTCAAAAAAGACAGGAGCCCAGGCCTTGATGGCTGGCCTGTCGAATTCTACTTACACTTCTTAGACCTGTTGGGTAATGATTTACTATCTGTTTTTGAGTGCACAAGGAATTCTGGTAGCATTACTCCCTCTCTGAACTCCACTTTCCTCGCCCTGATTCCTAAAAAGGATAAGCCCACAACCTTTGCAGACTTTAGACCTATCTCATTGTGTAATCTGTTGTACAAGTTAATTTCCAAGATTATTGTTGTCCGATTAAAGCCTTTTCTGGACTCTCACATATCCAGAGAACAATATGGTTTCCTCAAAAATCGTCAAATTGTTGAACCCATAAGCATTACTCAGGAGACTCTCCATTCTGTGAAAACCAAGAACACTAGTGCTCTCATTCTCAAATTGGATTTGGTGAAGGCCTTCGACAGAGTGAACTGGTCTTACATTAGACTCATACTAATCCAAATAGGGATGCTAGTCTTGGGAGTCAATTGGATAATGGGTTGCCTTACCTCAACAAATTTCGCAATACTGATTAATGGTACTCCCTCTAAGTTCTTCAGTGCCTCTAGAGGAATCAGACAAGGCTGTCCTCTGTCCCCCTTGCTTTTCATTATTGTTATTGAAGGTCTCAATCTCTTGATCACTGATGCCAGGGAGCATGGTCTCATCAGAGGTATAAAAATCTCTTCTGCTCTTCCCCTCACACATCTCCTCTTTGTGGATGATGTTATCCTGCTTGGTACTAGCACCTTGCTTGAGTGGATAGCTTTTGAATTTATATTAAGTACCTTCTATAAGGCTTCTGGGATGAGCATTAGTGTGGACAAATCAGGCTTCATCTACAACAATGTGGATGAAGGTATTCTTAAAGACATCTCCAGGGTTTTGCCATATAAAATGGATCCTATTGCCACCGGTTTTAAGTATCTTGGTTATTTTCTTAAACCTCTGGGGTACAAGGCCAGTGACTGGAATTGGTTGATTCAGAAATTTGAAAATAGAATATTTCATTGGTCTCATAAGTATCTCTCTCTTGGTGGTCGTCTGATCCTTGTTCAAGCTATGTTGTTTAGTCTCCCAGTCTATTGGCTGGGCCTTGCACCTATTCCTGTCTCTGTCTTAAAAAAGCTCAGAAGTTTAACCTTTGCTTTTTTATGGGGCTCTACTAGGGACAAACACAGGTACCATTTATCTAGTTGGAAGCACCTTTCCTGGCCTAAAGAGAATGGTGGCCGGGGTATCAAAAATATCCATTGGTTCAATATTGCATTGAGATTATAAAACTTTTGGATGGTTCTACAAAACAATGGTTTGTGGCATCAAGTATTAATTTGTAAGTACCTGAAGAATCATTATGTGGTGACATGGCTCAGAGGTAAAAACTTTAATGTCCATGGAGTTTCAGTAATCTGGAAATGGTTTCTACACACACTTTCATGGCTGGGAAAGTGCTTAGCCTAGCAAGTGGGTAATGGACAAGAAGTCCTCGTGGGCATTGATTCGATCATTGGAATGCAATCATCTCATATACTGCCTACAAGGCTCAGAGATTTCTTGGAGGACCTGGGTATCACCACTCTCTCGCAAGCTCACAATACTCTCTCGGGTCTGCATCATTATTGGTATACGGCCGAGGACTTATGTATTACAGGGGAATGGAAGAACGCATGGGACAATTACATGAGAGGTCTGGAATATGGAAGGATTAGGCTCAATTCTCAGCTCGACTCTCTAGTATGGGATCATAACAAATCAGATGGTTCTGTTTCTGCTAAGCTGGTTTATGACTATATTGTACAATCTTCATCTCCCTCGACCGGTAACAGATTACTGGCCCTTATTTGGTCTAGCATTCTACCCAAAAAAATTAGTTGTTTTGTCTGGCTAGCTATGGAGAATAAAATACTAACTTGGGACAATCTCCAGAAGAGAGGCTAGATAGGGCCCGACTTATGTGCACTCTGTGGTTCGGGTGAAGATAGTGTTCAGCATATCTTCTCTTCTTGCTCTGTCTGGAAGAATTTTTTTGTTCACCTGAGTGATCAGCACCACTTCTTGCTTCCCCACCAATGCGATAATCTCAGTACTTTTCTGAGTAAATGGATTTTCAGGTTTTCTAGACATTCGGTCTGCTGCTACCTTCCTTTTTTCGCCATCTGGGCTATATGGAAAGCAAGGAATATTATTATATTTGAAGGGAAAAAGTTATCTGTCCTGAGCTTACTTCATCAGATTGCATACTTCTCACAGATGTATCGACCATCCAGTTTAAAGGAAAAAAAGCCTAGAGCCTATGGCTCAGGCCCTGTTCTTGTCTTCCCCTATGGTGTTTTTGATGGGGCATTTGCAAACAACATTGTTCCTGAATGAGTCTCATTCATTCAAGTTTGCTACGAGGGCTGGTACTTGCACTAATACTAAAGCTGAACTAATAGCACTTTGGGCTCTTCTGCATGTAGCCCAGATGATGGGGATTCCTACACTAAACATATTTGGTGACTCTAATGTCATTATTAATTGGGTAAAGGGTATTGTTGCTCTTTCTCCGCCAGATCTCAGTCATTGGTGTAGGGATACAAGAAAACTCTGCACTTGTTTTCTTCACCTGTCTTTCAACCATACATACCGTGAACACAATCAGCTCATAGACAACCTATCTAAATCAGCCCTATCTTTGGCTCCTAGATGTGGTAGTTACTCTAAATTTCTTGATGGCCTTTTGGCCTCACATGACACTTTCCAGCTCTTTTGAGCTTGGTGCAGGAGCTTGTTCTCCTTTTATTTTTTTTGCACCTTTTTTATAGACTTTAGAGCGGACACCTTTAGATAGCAGCTCTGTTGCACTTGTGTTCGCGGTTGATCTGGTTGAGTGGGACAGTATTCTCATTTTTTCTCGGACTGGAATTATGTACTTGATGGAAATGTACTATGATCTCCCCCTTGGTAGCTCTTATGAGTTGAGACTCGGTTTCAGGTTTATAGCAGAATTGAACTCTCTCTGCAACCTTGCTGGATTGTAACCCTTGGACAGGGATGGCACATCAGATGCCCTTTGATTCTATATATTGAATAACAAGGATAAGCTTTTTTCTTTCTGAAAAAAAAAAGGTATCAATATCCCCAAGATATATAACATCTTTATCTAGTTATGAAATGAAGGGTCATGTGATATCAAGAATCGATTTGACATCAAGTCAACATACTAAGATATATAGCATCTTTATGTAGTCATTGATGAAGTTATGAAATGAAGCATCGTGTGATATCAAGAATCGACTTGATATGAAGTCAATATACTAANTTTTTTTTTTTTTTTTTTTTTTTTTGTGATTTAGTGTTAAATATAAGTGAATAGTCCAAGGGTTTAGTTCAACTAGTTGTCATCAATAATGTTGGGTATTTGGTTAGTCCTATGTCGAAAAATCCATGATTTGAAATTCCCTAAATGAGTAACACGAATCTATGAAAACGAGTTCATTAAGATGTCATTCACAAATATGAAAAAACATAATGTCGTTAGGCCTAAAGTGGGTGATTCAAATCTCACTTGTGACATGTGTTCTTCATGAGACAAATGTTGATTGGGGCACTCTCTCTTAAAATGCCATGCATATATCCACATTGGATCTCAATTTCAAAATATATGTAACATCAAAAATCTTCATAACTTTTTTATAAACCAAGTCTCATAAGGGTCTCATAAACCAACACTTCATAAAATTATTAAAACATTAATATTAATATATTTTTAAGGTAATGTTGAGCCATACACCAAATTAATGTATGGGGTCTTATTGTTTGCAGGACAAAGGATCCCCTCTATGCAACACTTTGACTACTTAGTTTATGAAAGTGTACATACCCTACATGACTTACTAAAATATAACCAATTATATACATGTGTTGTATAAATTTCTTCTTTCCTAAAACCATACTATTGTAATGTCATGAATTTTTGTCAAGAAAAAAATAGTATTAATTTATTTCAAGTAGAAATGAAAATACACATTTATTAATTGTGCTACACAACACACAAAAGATGTGATCTTAATAAAGCCCCCAAAGCCTATATGTTGATCGAAAATATCAAACTCTAAACCTCACATATCATGGACCCTAGGGGCCTATTTATAACAATTTTTTATGAAAAAAAAATCTTAAAAACATCCAAAAAAATCATTATTTACTTCCATTGGAATATTGCCCTTATAGGGCCATACTAAGTAAAAAAAAACATGTCCAAAATGCCAAATATCAAAGATACCACAGTAAGCCCTCAACCTAAAACATAAATAGCACTACTATGGCTTAATCATATAGGGATTTAGTCATTGATGGCTAATGAACAACAAATCTTTCTCCCATGATAACCAATACCCCTGTTGGTGCCCAAGTTTTGGACTTGTTACTACGCGGCAGGACAAAGGAACATAATCAGTTGCACCTCAACCAAACCAATTAGCAACTGCACGCCAGTAATAGCTTGTTGTTTTCGAAACCTAATCCTATGTTGGGCTCATTTTTGTAAAGGGTTGGGGCTAATCAGTTGATCAATAGTTCTATGACAAATTTTTCTATATTAAGTTTTGTAAAAGTCTGTTGCAATAGTAAGAAGGAAGATACGCAGAAGTTTAAGCTATTGAGCTGAGTTTTGTAGATTGTATAGTGATACCTTAATTTTTGCCAAAGTAATAGAATGAAGTTCTTGCTTCCATTTATGTTCTGTGTAATATCTATGTGATTGAATGTTATGGATTCTATCTCAATTGTTTCTTATTTACTTTTGTAATGGCTAATGTGATGAATGCTTAGGGTAGACTTGAGATTATGCTAATTGCGAAGAAACTATCCCTCCCTAGGCTGATTTGGTTAAGGTTTATGTGTAATTTCCTATGTGCATTTAGGATGAGACCTTACTATGTTCGCAGGGCATTGAAAATGTCAGTGCATGTGGGGTTTTTGTTGGTCGTATATGTTGAACCTCAAGTCTAACAAATTGCAGCCAACTATGGTTATGTTTCCAAGACCTAACAATAATTGTGCAGGGGGGTGAAGTTATGAGGTGGAAGTCTTCGAAAGCTGAGATTGAAGAAGGGTTGGAAGGAAAGGAGGATGAATTCGTGCAAGAAGAGACTAGAGGACTTTGAATTTCGCCTCAAATCTATAATAAAGGTACATTTACTTAGATCTGCATGAAATTTTCTTTTGTGAACTTCTTATTTTGATTTGAGAATGGGTTAAGAGACAATCCCATTTAAATACCACTTGGAGTGTGCTTGTACCAACAGTGTGGATTAAAGAGAAGATAGAAAAACTATGAAATATTAGCAATACTTGGTCTAGATTTGTTGATTTCTAGTTCTTGCGCGTGAAAGAAGGATATATTATAGTTTGCTATAGAATCCATTTAATATTACAACCGCATGGAAGAAAAATTTGAAATGGGACTAAGAAAGAGGTTCTTGGAGCAAATTCCCTTATAGTTGAATATGTTGTTTGTTGAGAAGGGGCTAATGACAATGAACCCCAATAGTATGGCAAGGTAAGCCCTACGCTGCGGGGATGGGGTATGAAGAAGAGGGAGAATAGATTGGCATAGTCATGGATCTAGAATAACAATGACTCCAAAGGGAGGAAAGACGTGTAACAAGGGATGAAATAAGGAAAACACTAAGAAGAAGAAAAACAAGAAAAGCAGTTGATGGGAGAAGATAAAGATTGGAGAGGAAAGAAGAATTCCATAGATGGGACTACGCGATGAGAATGCGTATAAGGTCCCTATGTGCCAGAAGGGTGCACAAAGTCTAAGAAAGAAGAGTTCTTAAAGGATGAGAGGCCTCCTAAGAGACGCATGATGGAAGAAAGTGAGAGCTCCTATGAGAACAATTATATCATCCACCTGAGATTGAATGAAAGAAAGACTCAAGAAGATGTGCAAGAAGGTGAAGTATAGGTTTACGAAGGAACTTGCATAATTTTAAAGGAGACTGTTCAGCCATATCTAAGCTTCCTTGAATGTGATATTGTTAGTAGACATACACCAAGGTATGAACCCCACTTCACCCCTACCCCCCTGTGCCCTTTGTTTAGTCAAGAAGACCAATTAACATTTGAATTTGTACAAGAAGCAAGTCCTAAAGCAAAAGTTAGAGGCATAGTTCCACAAAGTATAAGAAGTAGTAATACTCCACTAGTTTCAAATACAAGAAGTAAAGAACCTACCCCTAGAAGTATGGCGACAACATCAAATTCCACCATGAGATTACATGCCTTTCATGGGATAGGAAAAGACAATGTGCAACAACATTGGTTCACTTGTGAGGCAATATGGGTCATGAAGAATATCACGAATGATGTTGCCAAGATCGTGTAGTTAGAGACCACATTTAAAGATAGAGAGCTGACTTGGTACATGAAGTATAAAACTATTGTCGCTGTAAGCCAGACTCGAGCACTAGACATAATTAAAGTGGACCTTCTAAAGGAATTTTAGAAGCCAATGTTTGAGTCTTGGTGTATTACTGAGATTAAGGAGATCAAGTAACAAGTTGGAGAGTCTATTTAGGACTATGACCAACGTTTCAAGATTTTGACAGACTGCCTGAGTTTTCAAATCATGGATGTACAACGCTAAGAATGGTTTATTACAGGTCTACTATCGTATATCAGAATTCCACTAGCACATTAGAAGGTGGATACTTAAATGGATTCCCTGGAGATTGTAATTAGACTGGAAGTGTTAGGATTATTAATCCTCCCTTGTCCAATTTGGTCATATTTCTAAATCAGGAGTCATGTCTAAATCGAGAGTCCATTCAGTCTTTTTTTAGTCACTAGAACCATTAGGTCCACTTGGCCTAATTGGGGCACATATTGCAGTTACTAAAGTGTGCAGAACACTAATTGAGGCCTACTGCCACTGATTGCACTTGCATGCATCAGTTTAAGAGCCTCCTAGATCAATCCCTACAATTTAGGAGCCACTAGGAGTGTCGATACCAACCAAGGTCAGTTGATTTGAGTTGGTGACTAGTCAAGCTAAGTTAGGAGTCAGTTACATTCAGTTCTAGTCCTCTACATTCAGTTAGCGCTAGGTTTGCATGGTTGCATGTAGGAGAGGTGCATTTCTCACCTACCACAGTCAGTTAGCCTCAGTTAACACTGAATTAGACACTTGAGTTGTGTTTTAGAACTTCGATGAACTCCGATAATGGTTTAGACAAGGTCAGTTAACTATTGAGTCCTTCGATAATGATTTAGGCAAGGTCTTAGTTACCTATAGTCAAGTAGAGTCTCATCAATTTGAATTTCCTCATGTGGATTCAAATTGCATGTGGCTATTTAGCCATTGTACTTCATTGTAATTATTATCTAATTACTTTTTTATTAATGAAAGCATTCACAGTTGCAAGCCATTTTTGCACTGTTTCATTCTTCAATTGCTGAGTAAATTGTGTGACCTAGCTTGTGAGTTTTGTGTTTGTCCATAGATCTATGTGCTCAATTTAATATGGTATCGGAGACTTGGTGGACAAGGCACTTCTCCTCCTTAGATCTCCAGCTAGATCATTTTTTTTGAGCAATCTGCTCCATTCCTACTCTGCACCAGAAGCAGAAGGTTTACCACTTAATACACCAAGTTAAGGAATTGTTGATCAAGATTGCTTGATCAATTATGCTGGGTGTGATGAAAACCTGAAATGTGAAGGTAGTCGACCTTATTTTGTATGTTTGATTGTGTGATTTACAGGTTATCAACTCTTCTCACTGCATTCTCTACAAGCAGTTATTTCTCCTCACTGCATTCGCTATAGTAGCTCAATCCTCTTTACTGCATTCAAAATGGCCCATCCAGTAGAGCTTCTCACTTCCTTCAACTACCACCAGTGGAAGGAGGACATGGAGGGACTGCTTCACACCAAGAATCTCTTCAAACTCACAGAAGGGATAGAGGCAAATCCAATTCTTAATCATGACAAACAAAAGTACTTTAACAGGCTTGATGAAGCTTTTGGATGCTTATCTCTCTCAATCTCTCGAGATCTTCGCTTCCACATCAAAGATTTGAAGACTCCCAAGGAGATTTGGGACAAGTTTGCTTCCTTATTTGATAAGCATGATGAGATGAGGGTCCATCAGCTAGAAAATGGGCTGATCTCTCTTAATCCATCCAACTTCGACATAATGAATGAATTTTTCACAAAATTCAAGAACCTGATATACCAGTTGAAGCAATGCAAGGTGGAGAAGGAGGATGATCAGCTCATCCTTGCCATTCTCTCAAAACTCAATGTAGACTACTCAGTCTTTGTATCAACCTTTCAAATATTGAAACTCACCACTCCAAATTGGAAGATGCCCACTCTTGATGCTTTCATCCAATCTCTCACTTATGAGAATGACAAGTTGATCCAAATGGGGATCATTCGATCTCCCAAAGATCGAGCATTGGTTGCAAGAGGAGGTAAGGTAGCGAATGACAAAGGGAAGCAAAGAGATGAGTCTCATGTGAAGAAAGAGCAGTAAAATGAGCCTTCATGTTCTAAGAGAAGCAAGAAGAATGGCAAAGGAAAAACCCTTTGCTCCTACTATGGAAGGGGCTTTCATCCAGATAGCTCCTGCATGAGAAGACAATTGATGAAATGACTCTTCTTTTAAAGAAACATAACATTACTGCACTTGCTAGCGCAAGGAAGGGTGACTAGAGAGAAGAAATATAAGACACTGAAGACACTGAAGATTGCTTCGAAATAGGCCATGCACTGAATGCCAGCTACTCAACAACACATGTCTTCCTTATTGATTCTAGAGCTTCCAATCACATGGTTGCATCCAGAGAATCATTCTCTTCTTTACAGTCTTTTGATGGTCCTAGTATTCAGCTGGGAAATAATAGTAAAGTTCAAACCAAAGGGAAGGGCTCTATCAAGATTGAACATGGAAGGTTCAAAGATGTGCTCTATGTTCCCTCCCTATCTTCAAACCTGTTATCTGTATACCAGATGACTCATACTGGCTCTCCAAAGCGAGTGATCTTTGGTCTTGACTTAGTGGAGATCATAGATATCTCTACTAGGAACATCATAGCGAAGGGTGTTGCAAATAATACCTCTAAGGCATATGAGTTCTCACACTTCATGCCTTTTTCAGAACCAGTGCACTCTTAAAGGGAAGGTAAAAACATTCCATCTCCTTCTCTTGCAGTTTCCACTAGTATTGCAGAACCAGTTGTATTAGTTCATGACATTAAGATTCATTCAGATTCAGATTCAGATTCAGTCCCTACTTCCAAACAGGAAGCCAAGAAGTTGACTAGAAATCCATCTGACATTCAGAAGACAGAGAAGCTTGCACTATGCCATGCAATCTTACCTCCTTCAAAGAGATGCAACAAATTGCCTGTAAGATGTCACATGGAAAAGTCTAATCAGTCACACTGCCTTCAGAAGAATAGAGTGGATCATACACCTCTTCAGCCAAAAAGAGGAAAAGGTTACATTCCTCCTTCCTTCCATCAACATTTTGGGCCAAGAAGGAAAAGTCTACATGCCAGGCCCCAGAAAACCTATGCACAGAACACCATTCATGTTGCTTCGCTACATCACAGAGATGAAGGTTGCAGCAACATATTTCCAAGTTTTTCAAACTTGAATCCAGATTCTATCTGCTTAGATAGAGGGGGGGCTTTTTCCCCATCTCCTTGTATTGAGCAATTACTTTACTTTACTTGATGTCATGGGTGACCTATGGTATTAGTTACCAGGGCTCACATGCTGTCCAAGTTAGCATTCAGGGGGGGTGTTAGGATTATTAATCCTCCCTTGTCCAATTTGGTCATATGTCTAAATCAAGAGTCATGTCTAAATTGGGAGTCCATCCAGTCGATTTTTAGTCACTACCACCATTGGGTCCACTTGGCCTAATTGGGGCACATATTTCAGTTACTAAAGTGTGGGGAACACTAATTGAGGCCTACTGCCACTGATTGCACTTGCATGCATCAGTTTAGGAGCCTCCAAGATCAATCCCTACAATTTAGGAGCCACTGGGAGTGCCAATACAAACCAAGGTCAGTTGAGTTGAGTTGGTGACTAGTCAAGCTAAGTTAGGAGTCAATTACATTCAATTCTAGTCCTCTACATTCAGTTAGCGCTAGGTTTGCATGGCTACATGCAGGAGAGGCGCATTTCTCACCTACCACAATCAGTTAGCCTCAGTTAACACTAAATTAGACACTTGAGTTGTGTTTTAGAACTCCGATGAACTCCGATAATGGCTTAGACAAGGTCAGTTAACTATTGAGTCCTCCGATAATGATTTAGACAAGGTCTTAGTTACCTATAGTCAAGTAGAGTCTAATCAATTCGAATTTCCTCATGTGGATTCGAATTGCATGTGGCTATTTACCCATTGTACTTGATTGTAATTATTATCTAATTATTATTTTTATTAATGAAAGCATTCACAGTTGCAAGCCATTTTTGCACTGTTTCATTCTTCAATTGTTGAGTGAATTGTGTGATCTATCTTGTGAGTTGTGTGTTTGTCCATAGATCTATGTGCTCAATTTAATAGGAAGCGACTCCAAGAGGCAAAGCATGGCCATGAATGGCATAGGTTGAGACACAACTAGTTGAGCTGACGGTATTACTATAGAATCTATTTATTATTAAGCCAATCATAGAATGTGTGTGGTGTAGCTTTTATGGAACATAAGGCCACCATAAGAATGAGTGCTTGATGTTGAACAACTATCTAGGTTCTGGAGCACCTAGTCCTTTTCCTGCAACACCCAAATCTAAGTGGTGTGAGATTTTTCACATATGGGGAAACTCACCTCCCAATTGCCCAACATTGCAGAAGTACCATATCTATATGCATGCACCATTCTATGATTTCTGCAAGTTTGTTGGACATGATGTAAATGATAGTCATGCTCTACAATTAATGAAGGATAATACAGTAGATGCCTACCGGGTTCAAGGAAAAGAAGAGAATAAGACACCTGACCCGAGTGTTAGAGATATAATTCACCTTAGTACCATGGTCATATACCTTAGGCACTCTTCATTTGCATCCATGCAGTGATTCTATGGTTTAGAGTTGGAGAAATTGGTCATCTATTCATAGTTGAGGCACTCTTGGTTGATAATTTTGCACAATTGAGGCGCTCTAGGTTGATCATTCTGACAACCCAGGAACCCACATTGATGATAGACAACCAACATGCACCCCCCATCCCCAATTTTAGGGATTTTGTTTGACTTGAGGCGCTAGTGCATGTTTTATGTGGTTTTTGGCCTTCCTTGGGCATTTATTGCCCTCCTAGAGCCACTCCCACTCACCCATGTGCTCACCCATGCCTGTCATACCTCCATTTATGCTCCAACATGCCTTTCCCATGTTCACACGTGCATTTGTGACCATTTGGGATGATTAGGAAGCTCATTGGTCCACCTAGGACGGTTTGAGGGTCAAATCTTGAGCTGGCACTTGAATGCATCCAAATGACCTCCAAGGCCTCGCGATTTTTCCCTATTGTACTATATACCTGATCCAAACATAGTCACATGTTGGATAGTCATAATAATATCTATTATTGACCTCATTTGTGTATGTATTTTCACTCTTTCAGTTATTTTGTGCATGTTTTGTAAATAATATCAAATTGTGAGAGTTTCTTTGGATCCTAGATCCAACTGTGAATCAATTCTCACATGGTATCAGAGCTCTTTGGAGCTGCAAATCAAATCCATAGTGTTTGAGTTGCTGTTAGAGGGATTCTCCAGATATATTCGAGTGTTTTTCATTGCAGGTACATTCAACAATTTGCCACCAAGAGCGCAAGCATAAATGGAGTAGACCCATGTTTTGTTGACCCCATTCAATTATTTCGAATAGAAGGCTGAAATGGTGAATCAACTGAGGTCGAAAGGCATGTACAGGGTCACCATGGGGACAAAGATCGAATCAAACTCTTTTGTTGAGAAATCTAAGTTCTTCAACATGCTTGATGAAGTGTTTGGAATGCTTTATCTAAGCATTTCGAGACACTTGCTCTTCCATGTAGACAGTCTAGCTACTCCCAACTAAGTATGGCTCAAGCTTGAGGCATTTTTTGAGAAGACTGATGAGATGAGAGGTCACCAACTCGAAAATGATCTCATCTCCTTGAGTCTATCTCATTTTGAGACAATCCAGGGTTTCTTCACTAAGTTCAAGTCGTTGGTGCTTAAGCTTAAGCAATGTGGCATGGAGAAGAAGGATGAACAGCTCATATTGTCCATACTTTCGAAGCTAGGGCCAGATTAATCTATGTTTGTAAGCACATTTCACTCTAGAAAGCTCACAACTCGAAACTGGAAAATGCCATCACTAGCTAACTTCATGGAGTCACTGATTTAAGAGAAAGATAAGCTAGTGCAGATGGGCATTGGGCACCATCAAATCCAGTAAAGATCACGTTCTTGCTATAGGGGTTTTGAATCCATCCAAAGGCATGAAGAAAACTAAAGATTAGAGGAAACAAGACAAGAAGAAGCAAGAAAGACCCAAATCTTTAGATGGGGGTTCAAATCCTTGCAAGGATAAGGACAAGATGAAGTAGGAGAAGACCAAATGCACCTACCGTCACAAAGGATGGCATCCAGAGAGTCAATGTATGAAGAAGACCATATACATGATGGCGTAGATTCTTGAGAAGAACAACATCCTAGTTCCTGAGGGCAGAAGGAAAAAGGATGGAGGTTTAGGCTCAGATAACAAGGAGAGGTGTCATGCATTGGTTGTTGGTTCTTTTGATTCTTCTTCCTTAATCAATGATTTCGGAGCTTCAAGGCACATGGCCTCTGTAAAATTCTCATCCATGTATTCAGACAGTGGCCCAACTGTTTGAATGGGTGATGATTCAGAGATCCAAGCCAAAGGGATTGGCATGATCGATCTTGAAGATGGGTATTTCAATAATGTTTTGTTTGTACCAGACTTGGCAGCAAACCTACTCTTAGTGTACCAAGTGACTCACAATGGTGAATCCAAGAGAGTAACATTTACTCCTGACACAATGGAGATAGTTGAAATCTCTACCAATAAGGTGGTGCCATTGGGCTTTGCTAATCATCGAGCTATAATGTACAAGTTCTTGCATTTCCTTCCTTACTCCATAGGGAATGCACTCCTAACTCATGCAAATGATACAAGAAAGTTGTGGCATGAGAGGTTCGGATATATAAACTATATATACCTCCAGGCATTGAGCAAAGAAGGCATGTTGGAAGGGATTCCTTCTATCAATATCTCCAATGGCCCATGCATTAGATGTGTGGTGGGAAAGCATCCAGAGCACAGCTATGAGAAAGGGAAAGCAAGGAGAGCTACTCAAGTGATTGTCTTAGTGAATCCATATCTTATTGGGCCTCTTACTACACCCTCATATGGAGGATCAAGGTATTTGTTGACCTTCCTAAATGATTTCTCAAGGTTTTGTTGGGTTTACTTTCTCAAACTCAAATATGAAGTCTTTGAGACTCTCAAGGTTTGGAAAACCCTGGTTGAGAATCAATGTGGGAACAAGATAAAAGTCCTTAGGATTGATAATGGAAAAGAGTATGTGAACAAGAGTTTGCAGCAAATTTGTGAAGAATGTGGCATCCAAATGCAACATTCACCCCCTAAACACCACAATGCAACACAAAAATAGGGCTCTCAAGAAGATGGAAACCTGTATGATTGAAGCACATGATGTAAATCCTAAGATATGGGATGAAGCCATAAATTGTGTTGCATACATCCAAAATAGAGCTATTCACAAATCAGTGGATGAAAAAACACCATATGAGGCTTGGTTTGGTCACAAGCCAAATATTTATAATTTCAGGGTTTTTGGCTCAAAGGCTTGGGCTAGGATTACTCCAGAGAAGAGAAAGGCCTTGCAGCCTCAAAGCAAGGAGTACATAATCGTTGGATATGCTAAATATACAAAGGGATACAAGCTCTTTGATCCCTCATCTCAAAATACTTTCATTCAAAGGAGTGTACAATTCAAAGAAGAACTCATGCCAGAGCTCGAACTAGCACCCGGGGAATTCTCACATCCTCCAAACCAAGATGATGCAAGTGATGAATTTTTCTCTAATAATTCTGATTATGATATTTCTGAATATGACGATGAATATCATGACTCACCCATTCGACCCAAATGGGCTGAGAAAACCATTGAAGTAGCTGGGGATTTGGCTGGAAATACACTAGATCCTAGAAAGACTAGATCACAATTTCACACTGCTTTCTTTGCGAGTGAAGTGGTTCTTGCTGAGAAATGCTTCATGATGGTTGTATATGATCCTCAATCATATTAGGAAGCATCTCTTGACCCAATATGGAAAACAACCATGCAAGAAGATTTCAACTTATTGCAAGATAATGGGACTTGGGAATTGGTTCCCTTGCCCTCCAAGAGGAAGCTAGTGCAATGCAAATGGGTCTATCGACCAAAGTTGTTGCTGATGCGTCTGATATAAAGTATAAGGCTAGGTTAGTTTCCAAATGCTTCTCTCAAGTTCAAGGAGTGGACTATACAGAGACATTTTCACCGGTTGCAAAGATGGACTCTATCAGGCTAGTTTTAGCCATTGTTGCATATAAGCACTGGGAGGTTCACCACATGGATGTGAAGAGTGCATTTCTTCATGGTGAACTTCATGAAGAGATGTATCTATAGCAACCTAAAGGTTTCATTAAGGATCCTTCCCTTGTATGCAGGTTAAAGAAGTCACTCTATGGCCTCAAGCAAGCCCCCAAGGCTTGGTATGCCAAGATGGACAATTTTCTGCTATCACTTAGCTTTGAAAAATGCAAGTATGATGCTAATGTTTATTTGCAACATATTGGTGATGTATTGCAGATATTTGTACTCTATGTTGATGATGTTTTGAATACAGGTAGTTGCACCAAATAAATTGGGTCAATTAAGTCTTCATTGCACAATGAGTTTTCCTTGACCTGTCTATTAGATTCTAGCAGGCAGATCTTGGGCCAAAAATAGTCTTCACATAAATTGCACAAGAGAAATAAAGAGGAGAATAATTGAAGAACAATATGAGAAATATTCCATTTTCTATCCTATATCAGTAATAGAATGGTGTTACAATAAATAGAATTCCAATCATGTTGATAGGATTCGAATCTACGAACTAAACCTGACTGAATGATTAACTAAGAGTGTCTAAATCACTACATGGGAGCAACTAGTCTAACTCGTGATGTCTAAATCAGTCAATAATAAGTTAGAACTAGCTAAACCAGTTAAAATAAACTGGTACTAGAATAACTAAGAGTGATCTAACTGGATGTAACTAGAGGTTGACTCAGCATAACTTCTTACCTACCACAACCAATTGATGGAGGCTAATGGTGGCACTCAGAGTGGGATCCTATAATGTAGGGATTGGTCTCAGAGGCTCATCAACTCATGCATGCACATGCAGTAAGTGGCATATAGCCTCTTTATATGTTCCTCACACTCTAGTACAGTAATAAAATTTCCCTAAGTTAGGCAAGATGATCAATTAGATTATATATGGAAAAAGGAGACAAAGGGAGGATTAATAATAATCTTAACACGATCTTGGATTGTTGAAGCAATTTCTTGGTTTGGAAATTGAGCAATCTAATCAAGGGATCAAGGTCAGCCAACAAAAGTATGCTGCAAACCTATTATTGAAGTTTAAAATGGATGAATGTAAGAAAGCCGAGTTCCCAATCCTGTCTAGTATCAAACTATGTGAGCTTGGTGAGTCTCCATTGGTGGACAACTCATTGTATAGGCAGCTAGTCAGGAGTTTGTTGTATCTTACACACTCTCGACCTGATTTGGAATATGTTGTAGGTGTTGTAGAAAGGTATATGCAACAGCTTCATGAGATCCATTGGAAGGAAGCCAAGAGGATCCTTCAATATGTGCAAGGAACCAAACACTTTGGGGTACACTATGTTGCTAGTTCTCCACCAGAACTAGTTGGATTTATTGATTATGATTGGGCCGACGATCCCATTAATAGGAAATCCACTTCAAGTTATGTCTTCATGCTTTCACATGGTCCCATATATTGGTCAAGCAATAAACGATACACCATCTCCCTATCTTTAGCTGAGGCCGAGTACAAATGAGCAGTGAACGCAGCTACACAATGTGTGTAGTTGCAAGGTATGCTTCGGGAACTTGGAGTTGCGTTTGATTCACCCACTACCATTTGGTGTAATAATAAAAGTGAAATCAATATTTCCATAGATCCAATGCAAAGATAAAGGACCAAACACATTGAGATACACATGCACTACATCTGGAGCTTGGTGCATGATCAAGTGATAGCCTTGCAGTATTGCCCATCTATAGAGCAAACTGCTGACATTTTCACCAAGTGCTTCACAGAGAAGACCTTCACCTATCTGAGATCTCTTCTTGGAGTGGGTGATACATGGTGATGGCTACCATTCACTTTCAGATTTTTGGATCCATGTACATTTTGAGGGGAGGTTTTTTTTCCATGTGGTTTTCCTCCTTACCTTGTTTTTATGGACAAATAAAATTTTCTATTGTATGAGGTGACTTGAGCCTTTCTTACCAAGGCCTCCATGATATTTTTGGTTAAGCTATACTAAGTTAGGCTTAATGGGGGGTGTTAGAGCTATAACCCACCTTAGTACCATGGTCATATACCTTAGGCACATTTCATTTGCATCCATGCAGTGATTCTATGGTTTAGACTTAGGGAAATTGGTCATTTACTCATAGTTGAGGCACTCCTCGTTGATCATTCTGCACAGTTGATGCACTCTAGGTTGATCATTCTAACAACCCAGGAACCCACATTGATTACAGTTAACCATCATGTGCTCCCCATCCCCAATTTCAAGGATTTTGTTTAACTTGGGGTGCTAGTGTATGTTTAAGGTGGTTTTTGGCAGAATTTATTGCCCTCCTATAGCCACTACCACTCACCCATGTGCTCACCCACGTCTGTCATACATCCATTTATGTTCCAGCATGCATTTCCCATGTTCACACATGCATTCATGACCATTTGGGATGATTAGGAAGCTCACTGGTCCACCTAGGGGGATTTGAGGGTCAAATCTTGAGCTAACACTTGTATGCATCCAGATGGCCTCCAAGGCCTCACAAATTTTCCCTATTGTACCATATACCTAATCCAGACATAGTCACATGTTGGGCAGTCATAATAATATATGTTATTGACCTCATGTGTGTATGTATTTTTCACTCTTTTAGTTATTTTATGCATGTTTTGTAAACAATATCGAATTGTGAGTTTCTTTGGCTTCCAGATCCAGCTGTGAATCAATTCTCACATCGGTAAAATGCCAAGGAGCATCACGATGTGGGGTCTGAGAGTGAGGAAGAGTCTATGGTGGCAATGGAAGTCAAGCGATTTATTTCAATTGTGATGAACTAATGCACTTAGCAATATTTTATACTAAGCCATGCACATTGTGTGCATAATGTCATAGTACAAAACATGCGATGGAGGACTTCCTGAACCTAGTAAAGAAATGGGAAGATAAAAGAGGCTGATGTAACATGGTGACTGTTGAACAAAGGGGAAATAACAATGAAAAGGATCTGACAAAGGTGAGCATTGTTTCTCAAGGAGGCACTTGGACAGATCAAGATCTAGCTAGAGAATGTAGTGCAGCCATGACAGTTGAGTTAAAAATAAATAAAGATGTACAACCTCCTCCTAAGTTTCAAGCAAAAGACCGGCTACAAATACAAGGTGAGGCTTAAAGAGAAGTTGAGGAGGTTTCCCAGCGGGGGGAATATATGTGCTATGACAGGCTGCATAGAGAGGATTAACTATGTAAGTTGCGTGAAGAAGAAGACCACAAAAGAAGACTGTGAAAAGAACTATTGTGTAGCATGATCACCAAAGAACAAAAGCAGGCCGTGCAATGTGAGGTTGCACAATTCAGAGAATACCAACCTAAAAAGGCGTACGAGAGTCATCAAGAAGATCCTGTAAGTGTTAGAATATGTAATGATGACTTATGTGGTATATTGGTAAATGATCATTTAAAGGCATAAAATAACTCTAGTGTTATAAAATAGAGTTATCCCACATGCATCATTGTAATTATATCCTTTGTAACCATTCTCTATATAAAGAGGTGGAAAATCATTTATCCCACATGTATTATGAGATGTATTGTAATCCAAATCTCTTGGTATATAAGACAGGTGAAGGAGACCCTTTTGGGTATGTGTTGATTGCAGTTCATCACACATCACATGTTGTGTATGTCATTTGTACACACATCACATGTTGTGTATGTCATTTGTACACACATGACTGTGACATGATTGGGTGATGGAGTTTGATGTGATGCATATGTGAGGATGTCATGTAATCTTGGGGATCTATTTTTCAGAATAATGAAAAATGCAACCATTCCGGTGGACGTAGCCCATATTGGGTGAACCACATATATCAGTGTTCTCTTGTTGTTCTCTTTTCTCCAATTTTATTTCATGCTTTATGTTGCTTGGTAGATAGAAGGATAGACTAGTAATGCTGTCCATATTTTATATCGTGTTATGATATTATTTCATATGTTCACAATATTCTAACATGGTATCAGAATAGGTTGCTATGCTCTACCTTCTTTGGTAATATTATTTTTATTTTTTATTTTCAAGCAACATATGTTCATGATTTTACTTGGGATTTTCATTTTTTTGTCGTTTTGTGACCCAATCTATAATACCCATGTAGTATTTTTTTAGATCTGGGCTTTATTCTACATATTTGATTTTTTTCTTTCAAACCCTAACCCTTGTGGATAAGTGTTTAATGTAAAATTGGGTAGCGAGTTTCAGTTTTTTTAACACTTTCTGTGTAGTTTTTTAAGAAATAAATTGCATATTTGAGTTAATCTCACAAAAATACTTAATTTCCAAGAAAAAACACCTGATTTCATGTTCGGAAAGCGTAGATATCACTGATTTAAAATCAGTTATTTTTCAGAAATTTTCCATACGGACGAAAATATTGCAGAGCGAATATCTTTTGATTGAGTGCCCATATTTTTTTTGTTTAAATTGGTGCATGCATAATGACTTCTCTAGTTCCGAAAATAGGCATATTAAAAATTTCGGGAAATATTGACCAAGTTATAATCATTTTAAATTTTCCATTTTTTTTGCTTTTGATTTTTTGTTGCAAAGTGACAGATTTGCTTTTTAGCAGCTGTTGGGATTTGGTTTTGGTGAGAAAAATCAGTTTTTATTCATCACTTATCTTGAAATTCTTGTCATGAGCTTATTGATCTCTTTGCATTAGGGTTTATGTTCTTATTCATCATGTTTATAGAGGTTGTCTTATTATTGTTTATGTCTACAACTTTCTTTGTGTGGAAGATGTTTTGACATTTTCAGGGGCATGGATATCTAGTATGGTAATGGTGACATCATGAATTAAACATATGCTTAGGACTTAGTTGTTTAATGGCTATATTTTCATATCTATAAGTGATATCATTGTTTTATTTGATCAATTTTTTTTGCTCAATATTCTAACATGGTGTCACTCTTCTAATAATGATAATGGTGATTCTATATGTGTTATCTTGTGATCATTATTTTCTTTATTTATATGTTTCGCTAACCTTTGTGTAAAGTCAATTTCATAGTTTTTATAAGCAATCTCTTTATGATCATTATATGCTCTTGCTAATTAATTTCTTGAGTAAAATCAATATTTTGAATCTATGTGATATCATGGGTTGATCATAATTTTCTATATGTTGATCATGTTAAACATTTTGATCTATTTTCATATATATCATGTCATGTTTATTTCGATCGTCTTTTACTTAGTGTTTATATGGATTTGAACAATCTTATAATTTTGAAATCTTTGTCATGAGCACCTTGTTAATGTTGCATTGATATTTATATTCTTATGATTGCAGAGGTTGTCTTGTTCCTACTTGTCTCTAACGTTCCTATATGGAAGCATTGACATGTGTTTCTTGTCTCTAACATTCCTATATGGAAGTATTGACATTTTTAGGCCATTCATCTCTTGCATATTAACATGGTGTTAACAAGAAATGAATCTGTTCTTAAGATTAGTTGCTTGATGACTATATGTTTTCATATATTTAAGTGATATATTGGCTCATTATTCTATATTGGTATCTATTATGCTCACTCATGTTTATGCTCTTTTATTTATTATATCACATCATGTCTTTTTTCTTGATAACCTTTTGCTCAAAATTTATATGGTCTTGCATAAAAGCAATTCCTATTATTTATATGTTCTTGAGCAATATCGTTTTATCATCTCTTATGATTTTTGGGTTTGTCATGTTTATTATATGCTTTACTCTTGGAAGTTCTACCTATCTATGTTGTGGGATAGTTTGCTTCTGCTATTCCTTTCTTGTTTAATCATATGATGGTTACAGATTTTTGGTTCTTCAGCTTTGTTCCTTTTTTCAACTTATCCTTGACCGCAACAAGATGGTTGATGTTAAGAAGGAATGCAATGTTGAATTTGATCATATTATATCACAATATTATAGTAATGTTATATGATGGACACCCATATTCTACTGTTCATGCATCTTTTAGCTGTGTTGTGAAGCCTGTTGGTTTGACTCATGTTTCGATGGAAAGACCATTCATGTCTTGTATTCACATTGTAATCTTCAGTAAGAGCTCTCTAAAGATTGTTTCGATGTATGGATCTAGGGTTCTTGTCTTCGTTATATGGTCTATTGCAGAGTTCTTTCAGCTATCAGTTGAGTTACAGGTTGTGATGATTTTGCATCCACATGTTTTGTTGTATTGACTATAATCTGTTGTGCTATGCAAACCTTCATCATACAACTTGGTTTGGATACAATTTCATGAGAAGTGGACGTTGTCTTCATCATGTTCATGAGGCGAAGTGTGTTTTTTATTTGCATCTTATGGAGCATTCTAGAATTTGTCATCAAGGGGGATGTTGGTGTGTTTCCACCTTCCTTCCATTTGCATTCTTTCTCCCAACCATCATTAAGAGGGATTGTTAGAATATGTAATGATGACTTATGTGGTATATTGGTAAAATATCATTTAAAAGCATAAAATAACTCTAATATTATAAAATAGAGTTATCCCACATGCATAATTGTAATTATATACTTTGTAACCATTCTATATATAAAGAGGTGGAAATTCATTTATTCCACATGTGTTATGGGATGTATTGTAATCCAAATCTCTTGGTATATAAGAGAGGTGAAGGAGACCCTTTTGGAATTGTGTTGATTGTAGTTCATCACACATCACATGTTGTGTAGGTCATTTGTACACACATGATTGTGACATATTGATTGGGTGATGGAGCTTGATGTGATGCATATGTGAGGATGCCATGTAATCTTGGAGATTTATTTTTCATAATAATGGAATATGCAACCCTTCCCGTGGACATAACCTATATTGGGTGAACCACGTATATCAGTGTTCTCTTGTTGTTCTCTTTTCTGCAATTTTATTTCATGCTTTATGTTGCTTGGTAGATAGAAGGATAAACTAGTAGTGATTTTCATATTTTATATTGTGTTATGATATTATTTCATATGTTTACAATATTCTAACAATAAGTACCTTTTTGAAGAGATGTGGAAATATATTGAGTGATCCAAATGTTTTAAATAAAGTAACAAACATGCTTGCAAAGTTATTCATGTACCATAAATCCAAATAGCCTATCTTTGTGCTGCTTCAGGAAAGGAATGTGCGTTGGGTAGGAAAGAGAAGAAGAATGAGTTCATGTTGTCACTAGAGTTGGGAGGATTTGAAATGAAATATGTAGTGATGGACCTAGGGGTAGGCATGAACATTATTCCTAATAATACCTATGATTTAATGGGTAAGCTGAAGTTGGTTTTGTCACCCATACAACTCAATCTAGAAAATAAGTACAAAGTATTCCCGATAGGAAGGTAGACCGATGTGGATGGTGTAAAAAGAATAGAAGAGTTTGAAGTGATTGAGATGCTAGAGGATGTTGATCCCTACCCATCTCTATTAGATATTGATTGGGAATTTGAGAATAATGTTATTATGAATTTAAAGGAAAGACACATGTCCTTTGAGTCATAAGAACTGAGTGTTGTTGCTCTGTTGGATCCTATAGAAGGTGAACGATATACATAGCCGATCTAAGATTATATTAGTGGTGTGGAGATAGGGAACATATATAATGTCACCACTAGGAAAGAAGATTATATAAACCCCATGATGAATGGACAGATCATTTGGCACACTGTTTGTTCATTCGATACTAACCCACAAGATGCCATGGATCGATGACAGAACCAACTGTATGAAATGTCCACAAGGAGAGGTGCAAACATTACCAAGTATGCACGCTAGATTAGGTCAAAGCTGCGTGATCCACCATGTTCAATGGGATAGAGAAATTTGATGCTTTCCTCTAATAAATGCAATCCCGAGTTATGTAGGACAAACATGTAAAAACAATATATGTCATCACTCGAGGAACACCTCTGTGATGGTAGAAGACACAAAGGGAATAACTACACGTATGGGAAGCTACTAAATGATGTATCACAAAGAGGTTCCAGTTTGCTTCAAACTTTGAGTTGATTAATATATTCATAGGAACTAAGGATCCCACATAACACCTAGAGTTCTATCAGCAATGATGGAAGATGAAGAGTGTACCGCACATTCAATGGGTGCATTATTTTTAGAAATACATTGGATGTCATACCACACAGTTGGTATGTTCAGTAGGAAAGAAGACAACACACCAAAATTTGGGAGAATGTGTCTATCAAATTTACTGCCACATTTTGGTTCACTTCTAGAGACCCGACCTTGGCCAAAGTTCTCCATCGCATGAAACACTTTATCTTTGAAGAAAGACCAAAATAGGATCTACGCAAAGGATTGTCTATGTTTATCACCAGTACTTGGCATGACTGGACAAACCAATTTACTGTTGGAAAGTTGAAAAAAAAGGAACCTGATAATGACTAGGATGCATGTAGTATATAGATTAAGAAAACTGCCAGTGAATGCACTATGCAAGATGAGCCATTGTCAAGCAATGTGCCAATATTCAGAGAGCCTATCATGACAAAGAAACATAACATTGGAAATGAGGGGGAACTAAAAATGGCCATAATGAGAGACTACTAGGACTAGGAGATAGTCACCCAGATGGTCAACATGTTGAAAGAATATGAGGACATGTTTTTGCATAGTTTCTCATAAATGAAGGGGATTGTGGGAACACTCAGAGAAATAAACTAAAGGAGGTGGCAAAACTAATTAAAATAAGGCCATACAAACTGAACTCTCACTATAAGGAAAAGGTGCACAAAGATCAAGATTGTATGTTGGATGAAAAGATTATCTTCCTTGTGGAGGAGTCGGAATGGATTTGTGAGAACAAAATGAAATAACATATACAAAATAATAAACATAGCCATATTGCAAAGACAACTGAGATACAATAAACACATATTCTATTAAATGGCAGAAATAGAACATACTGTAATACAATAGCTAGAATGGTGGTAGCTATCTCTGAGAAGAGATATGTTTGCTACGCTCATTCGTGCATAGCTGAATACAAAATGAGGTCAAAGGGGCCTATTTATAGTAAGAATGAGGGCAAGAACCCCAAAAGTCCAAAACATAACCCTAGAAGATGAACTGTCATAAAGTTTGTGGCCCCAAGGTGGTAAGTTGAACATTCAACTTCCTGGGGTCATAACTTTTGCATACGATCTCCGATTTTGGCGCTCGATAACCCGTTGAAAAGGTTTATATGAGCTTTACAACTTTAGACTTTGGCTAAATAAATGCCAATGTAAACCTTTTTTCCACCCTAATCGCCAAAAAACGTTGTTTAGGGCCTCAAAACAACCCCGAAAGTTTGAGACCCAAAAAACTGTAGAAAAATAACTAAGAAACTACCACAATGGACAATTGTTTTGAGCTAGTGGAATAGGTGGGTGGCCATCGATTTCCATTTGGTCTCCATTGTGTCAAATCCTGTATCATATCTCAAACTCTGTGGTGATATGATCTCTTGGTGCGACATTTACTAAAGTGAAGAGGTTTCCTTTCGTTGATGTCCTAAGAGGGATGTAATTGTTGTATGGCTGATTTGTTTTTGGATGAGAACCTTGAATGCATGTCCTTGAATTGTAGAGGTACTCGGATAGATGAGGAAAGGATGGATTTGTTTTCTTCTTGTGTCTGATGAGCAGAGACACCCTGTGCAGAGGGTGTGGAGGTCTCTATGATCTTATGTTCTCCTTCAGACATAATTGTGAAGAGGAATAATTTCCTGGTGTGGGACCTTATCTTCCTACCATGTGAGACTGTGGCAGGTGCAACTGTCTCTAGGATCTGATAGAGTTGTCCTCCCAAAGTGACAATGAAACTGCGAGGTCATGACTCATATATAGCATGACACTTCCACATATATGGTTGTCCTAAAAGAACATCACAAACTTCAAGTGGGGCCACATCACATAGTACCTCGTCTTTGAAGGGATTGATGCCATATGGTAGGAGGAATTTTTGAGTAATGCAGATGTTAGATTTTTAACATTAAGCTAGCATTATTAGGATCTTTAACTGGGAGAATAACAAGCACAAGAGTCAAACACAAGAAACAAAGAACACAGTGTTTTTCCTCAGGGAAACCATAAATGGAGAAAACCTTGCAACTTCCTCAGAGATAGAATCAGCACCAAAAGCAAAACCCCAAAACAGTAAGATGATCTCTTGATAGTAGCAACCTCTTTCTTCCTAGCCCCAGTGTCTTCTTCTTCCTCAGCTATGCACTACAACTGAGTATGAGTGAGTGTGTGATAATTAGAGAAGCTAGATCTCTATTTATACTAATTCCCGACTTGACTAAACCTTACTAGGGCCAAATTCTCTAGGAGAGTCTAATTACCCTAGTGCCCCGGAACTACAGGGACTTTAACCCTTGAACAATAGGAGGGTTACCCACAATGACTTGACATGAATTGTTTACATTATATATCCTCTCGATCGGAACATCGGGGCATGACATGACTAAATTACATTACAGACACATCCCGAAATAAACATCGGGGTACAAGACATAAGATACACAGGTGAATACATTCCGAAGTTACAAATACATCAACACTCCCTCTTAACTAGGAAGGTATTCTTTCGACACAATTTTTAGCACAGGTCTTCTTCTCTATATCAACTGGATCATCTTGGCATCGTCATCTTCAAGTTGTCTTCATCTTCAAGTCTTCTTCATCTTCAAGTCATCTTCGTTTTCAAGTCTTATTCTAAGTCATCTTCTTCTTAAGGTCTTCTTCGTCATGGGATCTAGATCATCACGACTGCTGGAACATCACTGTATCATCATCAAATCTGGATCATCACTTGATCTAGATCATCATCAAGTCTAGATCATCATCACATTTGGATCATCACTTGATCTGGATCATCATCAAGTATGGATCATCATCATTGGTGCTATCTCTCGATTCTTCTCGTCACAGGAAGTTCTACAGAGACAGCCCTTTTTCATGCTGGTTGTAGGCCTACCCTTCATGTAGGTCTTCATCAGCACTTATATCTGACCCTAAGTTAGAATGGCCTGCCCAGCTCTTATATCTGACCTCATCTTGTGAGAAAGGCACGCCCATCACTCACATCTTACCTCATCTTGTCAGAAAGGCCCAGCACTCACATCTGACCATGTGTAAACACATCGTGCCAGAATGGCTCAGCACTTATATCTGACCATGTGTGAACACACCACATCGAAAAGGCTCAGCAATTACATCTGACCATGTTCGAAAACACCGCATCAGAAGGGCTCTGCACTTACATTCGACCATGTTCGAAAACAATGCATCGAAAGGGCTCTTAGTCCCAGACTAAGGATTCCTGGTAACTGACCAGGTGCCTCCATTCTCCCAGAGAATGACATCAACCCTTATATCTGATCAAGTGGGAACACCTCCCTCAATCACATCAGAATGGCCATGCGCTCACATCTGATCATGTAAGACTACATCCTACAGTCATATCAGAATGACCCTCAGTCCCAGACTGATTTTTCCTGGTAACTGACCAGGTGCCTCCATTCCAAGAATGGAATTTAGCCCTTACATATGATCATATAGGGACCAATCCTACAGTCACATCAGAATGGCTTAGCACTCATATCTTACATGGAAGGAACCAAATCCTTTCACCATGACAAAATGGCTTAGCCCTTACATCTAACCATGGAAGGAACCTAATCCTCTCACCATGTCAAAATGGAACTCGGTCTCATCATTTCCCCTTGGAGGGGACCTCGATCTGGAGAACACCAAGCTTCTCCTTGAAGTACTTAAACTTCACTCTAGCCAATGGCTTCATCAATACATCAGCTATCTGTTCCTCCGTCACAACATACTGGAGCTTCATTGCTCCTCTCTACACCATATCCCTGATATAGTGATACTTGATCTCGATATGCTTCGACTTGTCATGGAACACAGGGTTCTCTGACAACTTCACACAAATTTGGTTGTCGCAATATATACAAGCAGCATCCATCTGGAGATCAAATAAATCAGGCAATAGCTTCCTCAGCCATACTGCCTCATAACTAGCTGAACAAGCTGCGACATACTCTGCTTCAGCTATACTCAGTGCCACACAGAATTGATTCCTGCTAAACCAAGAGATCACACCTGATCCCATACTAAAACAACATCCTGAAGTGCTCTTCCTATCAATGGCACTGCTAGCCCAATCTGAATCAACATAACCCTCTAGGTTAATCTTCTGATTTGTCTCGTACTTGAGCCCATAGTCAACTGTAACCTTCAGGTACCCTAGAATATGCTTTGCAGCAATCAAGTGAACATGTCTTGGATCTGTTAAGAACTAGCTCAAGGTGTTCACAACAAAGCAAATATCTAGTCTCGTGTTCATTAGGTACATCAAGGACCCAATCATCTAACGATACATCATATCATCAACTGCTTTTGATGAAGCATCACTCAATAGCTTCAGGTTCGATGCCATAGGTGTGGTTATGGCCTTGCAGTCCGTCATCCCGAATCTCTTCAGAATCTCTACTGCATACTTCCCTTGTCCAAGGAAGATTCTATCTGCATTCTGCCACACCTCCATGCCTAAGAAATAGTGCATCATTCCCAAGTCTTTCATTTCAAACTCAACAACAAGTTTCCTCTTCGTATCAGCAATCAACCCATCCATATCTATTACAAACAGATTATCTACATACAGTAGGAGTATCACTAGATTGCCATCTTCAACCTTGTAGTAAAGGTTAGAATCTGCTTTACTCTTGGTAAATCCCAAACTGGATCAGAAACCATCAATTCTACTGTACCATGTCCTGGGTGCCTGTTTCAAACCATACAGGGCTTTCTTCAATCTGCACACATGAGATTCCTTGTCATGTGTCTCAAAACCGAGTGGTTGTTCCACATACACTTCCTCTTCTACTACACCATTCAGGAAAGCAGTCTTGACATCCATCTGGTGTATATTCCATTTCATCACTGCAGCCAGAGCAAGTACTGATATGATGGAAGTGTATCTGGCTACAGGTGCAAAGGTTTCTTCATAATCTATTCCTTCTTTCTGGGAGAAACCATGAGACACGAATCTTGCTTCATATTTCTTGATGCTTCCATCTGCAGCATGCTTGATCTTGTAGATCCATTTGGAAGTTACAATGGAATTTCCTTCTAGTCTTGGGACAACATCCCAAACATCATTCTTCATGACCGATTGATACTCTTCGATCATAGCATCCTTCCATTCTTTCCGTTCTGTCGCTTCTTCATAGTTGGAAGGTTCTTTATCAATAATATCACATAGCAAAGCTACATAACTGGAACATGTCCTAGTTCTCTTTCTTCCTCTGGGTGTTTCTTCTGAAGCTCCATATCTTTCTGCACCTTGGATAATTTCACGTACCCAAGCAGGTTTCCTCTTATGAGGATTCTTCTCCAAAGGTGGATCTACAGGTTGAGGTTCTTCTAATTCTCGATCTTCTTCTTGAATTTCTTCGTTCATGGTTGTATCATGAACTCTAGGTGCTCTTGTTTCTTTAGGTTTTTGAGTCGGTTTCTTCCTGGATTTTATGTAGGCTGAATCTTCTTCAAATGTCACATCTCTACTAATGTCAATCTTCTTGAACCCTGGGAAGTATATTCTGTAAGCCTTCGATCTTTCAGAGTATCCCCTAAATATACCCTTCTTTCCTGAAGGATCTAACTTCGTCCTCTTTTCTTTTGGAATGTGTATGTATATAGGACAGCCGAATATTTTGAGATGGATGACTTCTGGTTTCCTGCTGGAGAAGACTTCTTCAAGAGTCTTGTTCTCGAGTACTCTGTATGGAGTACGGTTCTGTACATACACCGCTGTTCTGATAGCTTCTACCCATAGATGCATAGGAATATCTTGATCATCAAGCATTATTCTTGCAACTTCCATGATAGTTCTATTCTTCCTTTCTGCAATCCCATTCTGTTGTGGATTATAAGGAGTGGACAACTCCTCTTAATCCCTGAGTCTTTACATAGCTCTTTGAATTCATTCGAAGTGAATTCTCTGCCATTATCTGATCGAAAGGTCTTGATCTTCTTTTTAGTGTGGTTCTCAATCAAGGCTTTGAATTCCTTAAACTCATTGAATACTTCATCTTTTTTCTTCATAAAGTATATCCATGCCTTTCTAGAAAAATCATCAATAAAAGAAACATAGTATGCATACCCGCTTAGTGAACTTGATGACATTGGACCGCATACATCAGAGTGGATGATTTCCAAGATTCCTTTTTCTTTGCTCTCACTACTTGCAAATGTCTTCTTTGTGTTCTTCCCTTTCACACATCCTTTGCATACACCTTCATGTTTTGTTTGCATTTCTGGGAGTCCTTCAATAGCTTTGCTTGTAAGTGGTAGTGCTCTGTAATGCACATGTGCAAGACTTCTATGCCAAAGCTCATTTGGTTCTACCGAGTCATGAACCAAAGCTTGTTCTGGTTGGCCCTTCAATTTGTATAGTCCTCCTTCTTGTTCCCTAATTACTACTGCATCATCGAAAGACTTTCCCTTTGGCCACATGAGAACTTGGCCATCTACAAATGCAACCCTCATTCCTTTTGCATCCAATGCAGATATGGAGAAAAGGTTCTTCTTTAGTCCAGGTACAAACAATACATCTTTCATCTTGATAGACTTTCCAGAGTCTAGCTTGTATGAGGATTCACCACTACCTTTTATTGGATATTGGTAGTCATCTTCGAGTTTCACCTTGTGAGGTGATTCATGTTCAGATAGTTTCACAAAGGATTCCTTGAATCATTTCATATGTTTGGAAGTACCACTGTCTATAAGCCAATCATTGCTGCCATGTGTGATAGTTCCCATGAGAGCGGAGATCAGAACATATTATTCATCACTTGAAGAATCCTCATTGACTTGTCTATTTCTCTTTGTGGAAGGTTCATCATCCTCTGCAGCATGAGCATGATGTCTTCTCTTGTTTCCCTTCTTCTTGTGAGAGCTACTTTTTTTTTTAGGACAGTCTCTAGCAAAATGTCCTCTTTCATCACATGTATAGCAAATGTACTTAGACAAATCTCTAGGCTTTCTAGAGTTATTCCTTTGATGAGAGTACTTACTTCTGTGGTGGCTAGATCTGGTTTTCTTGGATTGTACTGTGAGATCTTGATCTTCACTTCCCATTTTTCTTCTCGAGATGTTATCCAAGCTTCTTCTTGAGAGAATTCTTCCCATAGTCTGTTGAACTTGACTAATTTCTTTCTGGCACAAATCCCTTGAATAAAGGAGTCCCATGATCTAGGGAGACCATTCAAGGTGGTCATTACAATCTCTACATTTTCTACTACTTCCAATTGTTCCTTGATTTGAGAGACCCTTGTAAAGTAAGACTGGATGGTTTCTGCATTCTGGGTCTTTACATTCTTCAGCTAGTTTCTTAGAGTCATCTTCCAGTTTATGTTCTTCCCTTCAAACAATTTGATTAATGCATCAAACATAGATTTAGGTGTCTTTAGGGAGGACACCTATGGTATGAGGTGATCCTTGATTGAATCAACAATAATCCTCTTTGCCATAACCAATTTCTTCTTATGTAAGGCCTTAGCCTCATCTCTCTCTGGAACTGGATTCTCCTCATGGATGTAGGATTCCAACTCATTTTCTTCTAGGACCAGGGAGATCCTATACTTCCAGGCTCGAAATTTATCAGCTCCCTCGAGCTTTTCATCAAGCTTGGTATGAAGAGACATCTTACCTAAGAACCTCAAATGGAAATACAAAAGATTTAGATCTTACCAAGTCAAGATGTCGGATCTGGATTTGGAGCTGAAATTCTGTAGTGTTGGTTTAGGAGCAGATTAGGGTTTTGTTTTTCCATAGTTTTGTCCAACCAAATGCTTTGATCTTGATCCCTAACTTTGATTTTGGGGAGGAGATCAATCCAGGCCTGGTCTCATTGAAAAATTTCACTTCTGTGGAAATCCCTAATTTTCGGCAGCAGTGTCGGATCCAAAACTAAAAAACCTCAGAATTGGATTCTACTTCGACAGAAAGATGCGCCCTAGGGAGGAGAGTTATTCCAACCTTATTTTGCTAAGAATTTGTGGAGAGAGATCCACAAAGTAGGAAGCCCTAGTTCCCGCAGCTGCACAATGTCTTCTTCTCAGGTTAGCTCTGATACCATGTTAGATTTTTAACATTAAGCTAGCATTATTAGGATCTTTAACTGAGAGAATAACAAGCATAGAAATCAAACACAAGAAACAAAGAACACAATGTTTTTCCTCGGGGAAACCATAAACAGAGAAAACCCCGCAACTTCCTCAGAGATAAAATCAACACCAAAAGTAAAACCCCAAAACAGTAAGATGATCTCCCGATAGCAACAACCTCTTTCTTCCTAGCCCCAGTGTCTTCTTCTTCCTCAACTATGCGCTACAACTGAGTGTGAGTGAGTGTGTGATAAATCGAGATGTTAGCTTTCTATTTATACTTATTCTTGACTTGACTAAACCCTATTAGGGCCGACTTCTCTAGGAGAGTCTAATAACCCTAGTGCTCCAGAACTACAGGGACTTTAACCCTTGAACAATATGAGGGTTACTCATAATGACTCGACATGACTTGTTTACATTATAGATCCTCCCGATCGGAACATCGAGGCATGACATGACTCAATTACATTACAGACACATCCCGGAATAAAAATCGGGGTACAAGACATAAGATACATAGGTGAATACAATCCGAAGTTACAAATACATCAACAGCAGATACCTCGTCCTAGGCTTATCCAACCGATGTTGTAGGTTTGCGGGTGTGGTGTTGTCAAAAGATCCAATATCTTGATGACCTCTGCTAAGAGTAATTTCTTTTGTCTTTCGTTGTCAACAACAAAATGTAGAGGCATTCCCTTTACCCACATCTGCGAGTGGAAGAGGCGCTCCTCTGCCTCTGACTCTTCGAGATCCTCTGGTTGAATATGCGTGGTAGAAACAATGGAAGTGGGGTCTGCATCAATGATATGCTACTGTGGTATTTTGTTCTGAATCGGAATCAAGATCCGATTCTGAAGATTTTATCTTGGCCACCAATGACTACTTTGAGCGACATTCATTAGTGTTGTGCCAAGGGATTTTATAAAATTCGCACCACTTCTCGGTGTCCTTCTTTGTCTTTTCATTGCCCTTCTTTGCTTGTGGCAGGGACTGTTTGTCCTTTACTTGTCATGTGTTCTATGGGCTAGGGTTTCCCTTACCTTGCTTCTGCGGTGGATTCATACGTCCAGAGTCTCGCTTTTTCTTTTGTCGAAATTTCTCCTTGATTTTGACAACACACCGATAGGTAGATCCAAGTGAAGAGATGTCGAGGAATTCCATCTTAGTTTGGATGTATCGATGTAGACCACTGTGATATTTCATTATCAGGTGCCGCTCGGAGTCCTTGATACCCAGTTTTTTGCGCAAGGTATGAAATTTCTTGGTGTACTCCAACACCGTCTAGTCCCTCTCCTGACGCATAATGGTTCATTTTGTGTACTGGTCATCATAGTTTCCCATAGGGTAATATTGTTCCTTGACAACACATATGAAATAGGCCCAAGTGGTATTTGTATCAAACATCCAGACTCGTATGAGTTTTTCTCCCAATAATTACCCCACCAATTTTGGACATGGGGGATTGCCTTAAGGAGAGCAAAGGTGATCTTTTCCCTGTCGGAGAAATTATGGATAGAGAAATACCATTCTAGAACATTCAACCAATTATTTAGGGCATCTGCATTGATCTGACCTTCAAATAAAGGAATATCAAAGTTAACTTGTACCTTAAAGGGAGTTTCATCCCTGAACTGGTTGCTTGTTGAAGATGCACTTGCCGCTGCCGACATTCATAGAAGGATTTGGGTGAAACTATCTATCATCTCGTTCCTCTATCACACGAGGGATTCCTCGAGCAACGATTTGATAGGATATCCTACTCTGTCATCTCTCTTTTCTTTTGCCATGGGAGGTCTTTTGGGATGGCAAGAGTGATCAAGTGAAACTCGTTCGAGACCAAACTCTCTATACTCAGACCTTGTCGGGGACATGCATTGAGAAATAATCAAAGAGCAGATTGCTTTGATACCACTGATATAGATTTATGTGAGAACAAAATGAAATCACATATCCAAAATCATAAACATAGCCATATTCCAAATACAAAAAAGATACAGTAAACACATATTCTATTAAATGGCGAAAATAGAACAGACTGTAATACAATAGCTAGAATGGTGGTAGCTATCTCTGAGAAGAGATATGAATTCTACTCTCATCTGTGCAAAGATGAATAAAAAATGAGGCCAAAGGGGCCTATTCATAGTAAGAATGAGGGCTATATCTCTAAAGTCCAAAACATAACCCTAAAAGATGAACCATCATAAAGTTTGCGGCCCTAAGGTGGTAAGTTGAACAGTCAACTTCCGGGGGTCATAAATTTTGCATACGATCTCTGATTTGGGCGCTCGATAGCCCATTGGAAAGGTCTATCCAAGATTTACAACTTTATACTATGACTAAATTATTTACAAAGGCAACCATTTAGTCACTCAAATCTCCAAAAAACGTTGTTGAGCGCCTCAAAACAGCCCCGAAAGTTTGTGACCCGAAAAAACTGTAGAAAAATAACTAGGAAACTGCCACAATGGACAATTGTTTTGAGCCAGTGGAATAGGTGGGTGGCCACTGATTTCCATCTGGATCACCCATTCCATACACTTTTTAAAAAATTTAATGGTTATACAAGATCTAAAAACATGTATCATTATAACATCATAACCATATGCAAAAGGACCATTGAAAGAATGACAAGCACAACCACACAAAAGAACACAAAGCTTTATCCTCAAAAACCCACACAGGGGAGAAAACCCAACAAAACTTCCTTGATATAGACTTTAACCAAGTACGGTGTAAACCCCAAGAATAAGACTAGACTGCTTCCTCTCCTCCAGGTGGACTGCTCCTTCTCTCTCAGGCACAATTGCTTGAGTTCTGAGTGTGTCCAAATGAAGGAGGTGCCTCCCCTATTTATACCGATCAGTGGAGAGGCCTAATAACCCAACATGGCCAACTTATCCTCCCAATTAGGGCCTACTTGCCTTAGGATACTCAAAAATACATTTTAATAATGCTTTTGCGGGTACTACTGACCCGACTTACAACAAAGGTTTTACCTCAAGACTTTACATGATCAATTACATCAATGGCATCCCTAATCGGAGGAACAACATCTCTGAAATGGAAACAATAATAATAATACAAAATATAATATCTTCCCCAATTACATTTCTTTAACACTCCCTCTTAATAAGGAAGTTATCCTATAACACAACAATGCATATGTACAAATTACTGGTAAGTTTGTACGTCATAGGAAGTTTTCACAACTACATCAACATCATCATCATCATCACAGAGCATCACATCTTAATCATCATACCACGAGCACATCATCATGAGCATCACATCTCATCACATCATCATGAGCATCCATCATGAGCATTGCATCTTTAACACAACATCACGAGCATCACATATTGACACATCATCACGAGCATCACATATCGTCGCATCGTCACAAGCATCACATCTCATCACATCCTCAAAAGCATCACATATCATCGCATTGTCATGAGCATCACATCTCATCGCATTGTCACAAGCATCACATCTCATCACATCATCATGAGCATTGCATCTTGTCGCATCACACCTCATCGCATCATCACAAGTATCACATCTTGCTGCATCATAATGAGCATCACATCTCATTCCATCATCACAAGTATCACATATTGTCACTCGTGAGCATCACATCTTGTCGCATGATCGCGAGTATCGCATATCATTGCATCATCATGGGCATCATATCTCGTCACATCATCACAAGTATCACATCTCATCGCATCACTGTGAGCATCACATCACATCACGTCATCTCTGGTATCTTCATCTTGAGAATCATAGCACAACTTTGTAAATTAATGTGGAATCACCCACAACATCATGAATGCTGGAAAATCATCATCCACAAATGAATTCAAGACCACAAAATCTGCAAATGAATGCCATAACACAATGTCCACAAATGAATGACAAATCACAATGTTTGCAAATGAATGCTAGACCACAATGTCCCCAAATAAATGACAGACCACAACGTCTACAAATGAATGTCGAACCACAACGTCTACAAATAAATGCCATACCATAATGTCCGCAAATGAATGTAGGACCATAACGTCCTCAAATGAATGCATGACCACAACGTTCGCAAATGAATGAAGGACAACAACATCCGCAAATGAATGCAAGACCATAACATCCGCAAATGAATGCAGGACCACAACTCATTGGGATCTTTTGATTCAAAGATACAACCAACCTTCCTGGGATCTTCCTTCTCGAGATGTCACCAACCATGTTGGGATCTATCCTTAGCGATACAACCAGTCATACTGAGATCCACCCTTGATGATGTCACCAACCATATTGGGATCTACCCACAAATATACGACCAAGCTCTATGTATAGTGACCAGACTACTAGGGCTCATCATTCTTCTCTTGTAGATCTCCAACTTCATCATTCTTATCGTGTACATTCACAACTTCATTAGTCTTCTCTTGTGCATCTGCAACTTCATCATTCTTGCCTTGTACATTCACAACTTCATCATTCTTCTCTTGTACATCCACAACTTCATCATGCTTCTCTTGTAGGTGATTGTCTACGATCCTTCCTACAAGTCAAATACATTAGTTGCATGGTTAGAAACATTTCATAATATTCAAGACATATTGATAATGACAAATTCTTATGCATAAAGATATATGTCCTACAATCATGCAACTATTTTAAACAATACAACATTAATCCATACCCCGTATTCATATGGTAACTTTCTAGATGCCTTCCATCTCTACTAGGACATTATTAAGATTGTGCACAGTTCCCAACATGTCAGCAAAGAGGTTTCATTCTAGATAACTAGCAATGGAATGTTGTATAGCACCATAGGCCACTTACCCATCACATGAATATTAGTAGTATATTGTTCATTAATGCAAACACTCTATTATGCATAATACATTTCCTTGAACATAGATATGTACACAACTAAACAATGTCATTTAAGCAACTATATATATAGGAAATGACAATTCCAATACATATGTTTGTTATTTTGGTAGACTTCCTCTTGATCTTTATCTCCTTGCAGGAATTACTAGAGTCTTTGACAACATGCTCTGCTTCATCATATGATTCTGAGGACCCGTGCCTATATTGCTCATGATTAGAAGGGCTGAGCAAATATTCTACACCACAAATTACATAGGACCTGTGTACCAGTGTTGAAATTGTGTATCCCTAGAAATGCATCCCTTCTTATCCAATGCTAAAATGGATAAGAGTATGATCTTCATCTTCATCGGTATAATTGCTTTGGATCAAGGTACATATTCCTCATCACTTGAGGAATATTCCCTTGTTGCACTATATTCATCCTCGATTGCATTGAGAGCAACATTGGTATGCTTTCTGCAACATCATAGAGTGCTCTTTCTGCCTGTAGCACTGTCAACCCAATCGGATTTATCATATCCCTACAGGGAGATCCTTTGGTCTCTCGCATACCTAAATCCACACTCAATTGTATCCTTCAAGTACCACAACACATGATTTTCCATAACCATGTGAACACATCAAGGCTCCATTATGTACTGGATCAAAGTATTCACCGGAAAGCAAGTATTTGGCCTCGTGTTCGTCAAGTACATTAACGAGCCAAAATTTTGCCTGAATATTGTGACATCAACTATCTTTGAAGTAGGATCACATAGAAAATAAAATTTTGATGCCATTAGTGTAGCTATAGTCCAACATTTCAAACCTCTTCAGGATACATTTTCCTTGGCTAAGGAAAATCTCCTTTAGAATCCGTCACACCTCAAGTGAATATTATTGAACTCTAATATTTGTTGTAGTCACTCCCTTTGAGGTGAAGTACCACCCTCCCTCTGCATCTTATACTCTATACAGTGGGACATTCTTGTACTTGAGTGATAGATAACCTCCTTTGCTGCAAATATTTTGTGTATTCATCTATGTCAACATCATTAGGTACTAAGATCCTCAACCTTAAAAGTTCCTCTTGCACCCATTTATGATCTTCTTGTCCTCTGTAGGCTTCCATATTCAACATTGTAGTAAAGGTTGAGATATCCACCACTCTAAGTTGATCCTCAAGCTTGTCATGTATCTGTATGTGCTATCCCATGGATGCCTTTTGAGCTCGTACAAATCCTTCTCCAATTTGCACACATGTGGTTCTCTGTAGAGAGTCCCTTGTCATAGAAGTTTCTTTATATGCACTTATACTTCACTGAAGAAGTGTGTCTGGTCAATGGAGCAAATGTGTCACCATAATCAACTCCCTCTTTCTGAGAGAGACCACGAACCTTTCTTTGTATCTCTTGATACTTCCATCCATTGTAGATCTACTTGGAAGACATTATCATTCTTCATTATTGGTACTCCTTTATTAGATCATCCATCCATTATTCCTTCTTTCACAGAGTGTCCTATCTGAGCTGTGGAAGGTCCTTCTTCTAAATTATTTATATTCTTGCAAGAAAGTTCTTCCTTCTTGTTCCTTCTCTTCTTGGTATGAGATGTTAGGTCTTAATTTTCATATTCATCCATATGTTCTTCTTTGTTATCAATTGAGCTTCTTCTTATGTGCATTCCTCCCATAGGTAATCTTCCTTCTAGAACAAATTCCTTTAATGAAATATTGGGAGACCATTGAAGGTTGTCATCTCCACTTCTGTTTCTTTGACATGGTCTCCAATAGCTTCTAGTTTTTCCTTGATTTGGAATGATCTTTGTGAAGTAATATTGGATACCTTTTGACATCTGCATCTTCACACCCTTGAGCCAAATCCTCAAGTTCATCTTCATGTTGATATCATACATATCCTTGGGCGTCTTCAAATATGATACATGTGGTATCAAATGGTCCTTGAGGGAATTTGCAATGATCTTCTTAGCTTCTTTAGATTTGTCCTCATCTCCCTCTGGATCTGTAGCTCCTCCTTTGACATAATATTCCAAGTCATGTTCTTCTGTATGAGAAGCACTATATACTTCCATGCCCAGAAGTTATAGTATCCTTAAATCTTGTCCTAGAGCTCGGTATTGTATGTCATCATGATAAAGTGAGAACTTCAAACAGAATTAGAGAGAATAGAACTTACAAATGAGATTGCTTTAACTGGATGCTTGCTTCAATGCTTTTTCTGGAAGATTGCTTCTAGTGGACGTAGGGTTTGATAGAGAAACCCTAATGTTTCAAATTAGGTTAATTTTAGATATTATTATATAGAAATATGCGTCTCCTCAAGGCGAATTGAGCATCATACTCCTTTTCCCAAAATTGTGGACATAACTGCAAAATATCTGATGCCCTACTTTTCCAATTTCTTTTGCATATTTGTCTGATCTTGATTATGTTGTATCTCTAAAAATCCTGCTCTCCAATGTCTAAAACTTCGTACTGAGGTATTCTGACCTATATTATTTTTAACCCCACAGTTTAGAGCAGTATTGGATTCACCAAGTGGGACTTATGTTAAGTTTCCCAAGGTGATCTGTTTGAGTATTGGTTCAGTATAGTGAACTTGTATGGACTTCCATGTGTCACTGTTTCAACTTCGAGGTCTAAACATCACACCACAAAAATTAAATTCCATTCCCTATCTTTAATATCTTGCGAAATTTGATTTGGACCTTCCTAGCACGAGATATATCAATTCTCCCTAGGTCACCTATCTATGACTTAATTATGGAAGAGGTTGGAACCTTGATTTGGAGGGATGACATCTCCTAAAGTATAGAAAATATGAGTCTAAAACTTAGGCAAAGGTACATCAAGATTTCACCTTCGTCCTATCCAAGTTTCAGCTCCTGAGCATTTACCAAACTCGAGTTATAGCGAAAATTCCAAGATGACTAGATTTTTCCTTCTAGGGTTTTCAAGCATAAAAACCTAATATCCACTAGTTGCACTTGTAGCAGTATTTTAGCTGTAGAAAGACTTATTTTAAGGTGTATTTGATACCATGTTAATATTTTAATGGTTATACAAGATCTAAAAATGTTTATCATCATAACATCATAACAATATGCAAAACGATCAATTGAAGAAAGACAAGCATAACCACACAAAAGAACACAAATATTTATCCTGGGAAACCCTCATGGGGGATAAAACCGAGAAAAAATTCCTTGATATAGAATTCAACCAAGTATGGTGTAAGAAACCAAGAATAAGACTTGTAATAAACCAAGAATAAGACTAGATTGCTTCCTCTCCTCTAGGTGGACTACTCCTTCTCTGTCTAGTGCAACTGCTTGAGTTCTGAGTGCGTCCAAATGAGGGAGGTGCCCCCCTATTTATACTGATCAGTGAAGAGGCCTAATAATCCAAAAGGGCTGAATTATTCTCCCAATCAAGTCCTAATTTCCTTGGGATACTCAAAAATACATTTTAATAATACGTTTGTGGGTACTATTGACCTGACTTACAATGGAGGTTTTACCTCAATACTTTACATGACCAAATACATCAATGATGTCCCTAATAGAAAGAACAACATCTCCAAAAGGGGAAATAAAAATAATAATACAAAATAGAATATAATATGCAGTTACATTTCTTTAACACCTTTCACATACTAGGTGTTAGAGAATGTAGGGGGTCGTGAAGCCTATTAATTCACTAATGGATTCTCTAGTTACCATCAGGTGCATATAGCTGAGGAGGATCACACGAAAACCACTTTTGTGACCGAATGGGGCTCTTTTTCCTGCAATTTTATGCCATTTGGATTGAAGAACGTGTCAGTTGTGTTCTCTAGGATAATGGTAGCAATATTTAAAGAATTCATGCATAAATTCCTGGAAGTCTACCTAGATGGCTATATGGTATTCAACTTATTGAAGGATCATATGTAATTCTTGCGACTCATGTTAGATTGATGCCAACATAATCAAATATCTATTAACCTCAAGAAGGGATTTTTTTATACACCAGTTAGAATTCTATTGGGACATGTTTTGAGCAAGGAAGGTCTGTTAGTTGTTTCAATGAAGATTGTAGTTATCGTCAATCTACCTGCCCAAACACATCTTAAAGGTATGCAAGAAACACTGGGACATATTGGATACTATATAAAGTTTATTAAAAACTACTCCAGTATAAAAGCACCATTGGAGGAACTGTTGAGAAAACAAGTTAAGTATGAATTGATGTTGGAGTGTTAGTGGGTGTTGGATACTCTGAAGGAGAAGTTTGTAACTTAAAAAATTCTCATCTTTTTGGAATGGATGTGCATGTTCCATGTGCATTTAGATGTGTCATCAGTCACATTATGGGTTGTACTAGCCCATCGTGGGGAAGGAGACATGGATCACCCTATTTCCTTCGCAAGTAGAAATCTATCCACAACAGAGAATAATTATATCACAACTGAATATGAAGGATTGGCGATGGTATATGCACTATAGAAGCACCGACACTACTTGTTGGGTAGTTCCTTTAAGTTTTTCACAGAACACTGCGTTTTAAGGTAGCTGGTGACAAAGCTAATGTTGGGGAGGGGGTGCATCTGTCAATGGTTTCTCTTGTTCCCAAAGTTCGAATTTGAAGTTGTTGTTAAGCCATGTAAGCAAAATGTCGGTTTAGACCATTTATCAAGGCTCGAATCTAGTGAAGAAGGCGAAAGTCTGGATGATGACTTACCAGATGTATAATTGTTTTGTATCCAGGTCATACCATATCAGTTCAATGAGATATTATCATTTTTTACATCTAGTGGCATGTCAAATGATTACATAGTTGCGGAGTGTAGTGAGTTGGTAACATGTAGCACATATTTCTAGTTGATAGCAAGCCAACTGTACAAGTTGGGAGTCGATGGTATACTTTTCAGATGTAATGTGGAACATGAAGGGCAACTTCTCTTACAGGAAGCACATGAAGGCATAATTAAATAAAACTATGTAGGGAAGGCTACTGCGCACAAGGTGCCATGCGGAGGATTGTGGTGACATTCATTGTTCCAAGAAGCTAAGATGTACTACAAAAAATGTGATGTTTTCTAGGGAGTGGGAAAGCCGTCGCGAAGGGATGAGATGCCTCTCTTCCCTGTCACTATGCTTGATCCATTCAAAAAATGGGCTATCAATTTTGTGGTTCCAACCAACCCACCAACATGCAAAACAGATGCACGATATATCATCACTAAAATAGAGTACATTATAATATGGTCAAAGGATGTGCCAGTAAAGGATTGTACTACAATGAGATTTATATTTGAGAAAATCATTACTAGATTTGGTTGCCTGAAGGTGTTGATGAGCGATTAAGTAACCCATTTCCTGAACTCTACCATCCAGGATCTCATAGAAGAGTTCATGACACACCATTAGAAAAACACTACGTATCATCCCCAAGCTAATGGTACAATGGAAGCATTAATACAATTTAGGAGTAGGTGCTTACAATGGTCTGCAATGTGCAACACAACTATAGGGATAAACACATTTTAGTAGTCCTATGGGAATATCGTACCACATCTGGGAGGCTCACAAAGCAAAACCCATTCATAATGGTATATGGAAAAGAGGTAGTAATGTCACTAGAATTTGCTGTCCCCAGCCTGCGCATAGACCTAGCCACAAAGATGATAAATGATGAATGACTTGCGCATAGACTGAAGGAACTCATGGAGATAGAAAAAGACTAGTTTATTACAATGTTCAATAAAGTTGTTGAGGAACAATGCTAGAAATGCCGACATTACCGGAAGATCAAGAGTAAGACCATGGAACCTGGAACATTAGTGTTGATGTATGACAGTAAATTTTTGAAGAACCCACAGAAATTGAGGATGAGATGGTTCGGTCCATTTAGGATTCTGTTCATTATTGAGGCAGGCATAAAGAAGCTAGCCACATTGACAAGACAACCTATAAAGGTCATGGTCAATGGAAATCACATGAATCCCTACTATGGCCCACAGAGGAAAGAACACCTGTAAGTTGAAAAAAAAGAATCAATGTTGTCTTTCAATTTTTCATTCATTTAGAAGAAAACATCTAGAGTCATGTTGATGACCAAAAGAGTCTATTAAAATATGAAATACTAGGAATTATGCAGATCCCAGCAAACAGAGTAAGGTCATCAATCCAATCACAATTCTAGTTGCATGCTCAACACCATAGTGCACATGCCATTATTTAAATGTTACCAATTAAGTTACCAGCTAACCAGTCAGTGTCCAACCCCCCTCTCCTGATGGGTCAACTATTAAATAAACTTTTCTACCCCTCAATCTAACTTTTCGACCCTTAGGAAAAATCACCAATTCAAAACTTTCGACACTTAAACCAATTACCAATTCGAATCTTCTGATCCTTAGGAAATTTTTTTAACCCTTATGCCAATTACCAATTCGAATATTCCTATCCCAAGGACAAATTTTTGACCCTTAGGCCATTTAACAATTTGAATCTTTTGACCCTCAAGCCAAATTTCTGACCCTTAGGCCAATTACCAATTGGAATTTTCAGACCCTTAGGCCAATTACCAATTGGAATCTTTCGACCGTAAGGACAAATTTCTGACCCTTAGGTCAATCACCAATTTGAAGCTTCTGATTGTCAGGACAAATTTCCAATACTTAGGCCAATTATCAATTTGAATCTTTCGACCGTCAGGCCAAATTTCTGACCCTTAGGCCAAATTACCAATTTGAACCCCTCACTAGAGCGTTTGAATTCACAAACAAATACCACTCTTCAGAGCACACAACCTGAACCCCTACTAGGGAATTTGCCTCACATAAAATAAATAACCACAGACTCTTTCAAATCCCTCCCAGGTATCCAAGAATATACAAAATATTGATCTCCTAGTTCAAATTGGCAGAATCACCACCCAAAATGTGCATGTTCAACTAATTCAATTTGGCATTTGCTATTTTCCTCAAATCCTAACTCTGATCCACTCCTAAACATGAAAAAAAATGAATGAAGGCCTCTCTAGAGCCATTTGAATCCTTTTTGCTCAACTTGAATTGTCTCCAAGAGTTTCGCTCTAGTTTACTGAGGAAGGACTCCCAAACACTGGGGCTTCCTAACCACCACTCACTCACACACAAAGCTAAATCCAAATCACTTGAGACTCTCTGCTGACATTGATAGAGACATTACCCATGCATGTCTAATTCAAATTCATCAAGTTAGCTTCACAAACCCCCTTGACGAACTCTTAATCACTCATAAATGACTCCCATGCATATGAGATAACTCAATTTCACAAGGCTTGACTCAAATTCGCCCTTAATCACTCCCACGCACTCATGATAACTCGAATTGATCTTTTTAACTAAAGATTGATGAATTTATCCCAAAAATAAATAAATAAATTAAATCCAAACTCCAATTATCCAACTGACTCAAATTAACTGAATATAACTCAGTTAAACTCAAACTAACTCAAATTAACTGAATATAACTTAGTTAATCTCAAAACAACTTAGATTAACTGATTACAACTTAGTTAAACTCAACGTTAACTGAAATTAACTGAAAGTAACTCAAGTTAATTCAAGATTAACTGAAATTAACTAACAATGACTCAAATTAGGTGCATGCCTTGACCATACTTAGTCAATTAGGTGCATAACTAGTGTGTGAAATGGAAGTGGGCCCCACTACCAACTATATGAGGAACATTCTCACCTAGGGGTGCAAATATTGCATGGAAATTGAATGCTAGACATTAATTATGGGTTTTTGGACCCACATAGTTTGGAATTAAAGAAATTAGGTAGAAAAGAAGAATGTTAGGGGGAGCTGCAACTCCTAACCCCAACCCCATCTCATAAGACATTCCAAAACCCCCTAGCAACATTTGTTGTCATGTTGTGCCATTAATAATAATAATAATAAAATAAATAATAATAATAATAATAATTGCAATTGAAATAAAATCCCTCTTCTCAGGTGTCAATGGTCGTGGCATCCAGAGCCAACTCAAGAAAGCAAAATAAGCAAATAAACCATTGTTCGAGGCTTACCTTCGGGATATTACAAACATTCATGGAGAGGAGGATGTAGACAAAAAGTGTATCTACATATAGAATCCATCCCGTCCAGCATTAAAGAGGAGAGACATGGGAGAGAGAGACAACTATTTGTTGAAGAGGATTGCCAGTCTGTCATTTTGAGCTATAAGAGAAGTTATGAATGAAGAATGAGTTACCAATATGATTCAGGGAGTGAAAAGTGAAGAGAAGTCCTGCTTGAGAACAAGTGTGTGTGGGAATTCAATGTAACAAACATATTCATTGAGGATTCTAGTGTTGTGCGCAACCATGGCCACTACCCCTAGAATGAAGAGAAATCGTAGAAAGACAAAACCCCTTAAGGAATACTCCATGTCGATGGTGCCACTTCTAGATGTGGTGAAGGTCAAAAGCAAGTTGTTGGGTTGCGTACCATTCTTGAAGTACTCATACTTAACCACACTAGATGGTACATAGTTTTCAGAGCTTGCAATTGAGCAGCATATCAAGACAAGAATCAACGAAGATGGCATGACAAGTGTTGAGTCGCAATCCTGGGCGTGCTTGATACACCAATTTGGAATCTTTTTGTTGATGGACATCCCACACTTTGGAAGGGGCAATGCGATCAACACCTAGACATAGTTCCTCTCGAGCCTCTTTCAAAGAGGTTTCCTATGTCTATACAATAAGTACTAGACCATTGATGAGGCCATTTGGTTGGTCTTTGGACTGTCGTGCAAAGGGCTAGATCCAATAGAAGTAATGACCCGTGTCTTTGCAAAAGAATTGTATAGAAAATACAAAACTCACTAAAGATCACAAGGTTGCATTATCTCATAGATATCAGAGTGCCAATTTAGGTTTGTTGCACAAACTTTAGCATGTAAGTTGATAAGAAAGTGTCAAAAAGAGATGAATGCTCGGCTAGAGTTGTCCTAGCAGCTGAACAATGTGCCACAGATAGATAGTTGGCATGGGCACCCTGCTTGTGCATGGATTTTTTTTTAGGATTCGCAAGACTGTAGAAATGAGCTCCACTATAGCAGGGCCCTCTTGCTCATTGCCATGGTGGTATGGGAACCACCATTGCACTATGCCTACGACCACGCTACACCAGAAGACTTTGTTGTAGAAAAGTTCTTGGTCTTCAACAAACAACTAACTTGGGAGTATCATGTTGATGTGGAGATTGAATTCTATATGTGGCATACATGACTACTCAATGTGAAATCCAAATCATTTAGAGTTCCTTAGAGCATTTCCAATTGGTTTAATGAGAAAGTTATCTGTAAAGTCGACCAACAAAATGTGTTGATTTTGCCGTGCATAGATTCCAACCAAGAGCACATGCTATCATTCTGCTTCACTGCCAATTATTTCAAGGACACAACCATGCAGTGGTCGATATATTTGCAGTTCTTATCAAAATCAGACCTAGAAATCATGGAAGAGGTAGGAATAAAGACAAAAGGAGTAAAGGGTGAAGCTAACGACTTGGAACCACCAAGGGTGTCATCGCTCCTACTATAGAAACATAAGCAGGAGACATTGCAATCATAACAGGCTGAGGACCCATAAAAGAAACCATGGAATTCCCCATCCTCCCCACCAAAACAAGAAGGGGAAGAAGAGGTGGAGGAGGATGTTGAGGAAGTATTCCCTTCAGGCCAGATTTCGGGAACTAAATCAATGGGATCTATTTTTTGAAGTATTTTTGAACAATTTGGGAATGTACCAGGACAAGAACTAGAGACGCCTCTAGAGAAGACATAGAAAATTCCTGCTAAGACAGATCAGTAAAAGACACAACAAACCCTTTGTGCATGAAAGAGAAAGAAACTAACATTTCTACTATCCCTAATGTTGTGCAACAACTACAATCCAACATCAACGTAGTGGACCTACTCCAAAAAGATAATAGAGAGCAGTTGGATGAATTGGGCATGGTACTACATATTGAGCTAGGAGCAAAACTTGTGCAAACATATGAATTTGTCGGTACCGGCAGGGCGCAAGAGGTACATAAGCAAGCCTAGGGGACCTTCCATAGAAAGTTGAATATTATCCCCTTGGCCATCTTAGTGGTCTACCCATTGGGTACTTCATAGGTAGGCCCATTTCCATATAAGTAGATTAATTTGCACATGGTGTTGATGCCTAATATATAGCACTATATGACCAATATCTCCGCAGAACTACAAGAGAGACACACGAATATAGGATAGTCCTATGATGGCCTCAAACAAGTGCATAAGGAAGGGGACCACACATAAAAGTAGCTGGAGTATGAGGTGAATAAATATTATGCAGTGCTCCAAACTCAGAGTCAATCACCTGCCAATAAGCTCCATCTAGTTGAGAAGGTCACACACATTATCGATACAGTGGCCACACTTCATCAGGAAACAATGAAGCTTAGGGAAATTTTTAAGCTGGATTCATCTGTAGAGGAGTTGGAGTTAGGGAGACAGATTGGGGAAGCATCCCAGATGCTGGATCAGGAAAAGCAACTAGTTGCAACCTTGAGTGGAGTAGTGGAATATAGTTTCACTATTTAGAACCACCTATAGGATGCCCTTAAACTCCAGCAGGTGGATAAGAAGATCTGCGATTATGAAGCTTAGGTGAGCGCAAAAAAGAAAAGCATGGGGCAGATTCCATTATCGAGAAAGAAAGAGGCCATGATAGAGATGAATACATTGACAAAGAATATGGTTACAAGTCGATCAGAGCAATAAACTATATCAAGGGTTGTTTTTGAAGCTAAGGAACATGTGCAAAAACACTTTGACAGCCTGTTTGATCTTGGGGTCAAGACCATTAAGTTTCTACCTATGACTGAGAAAGGAAAACGGAAACCAGGGAAGAGAAACAAAGATGATGTCACCTTGTTCACCACATGATTCAAGGATACTACTAGCGACCTTGAGCCAATTCAAAAAAGTTTCCAAGCATTTGTAAATGAACTACACTTCAACATTCCATTAGTTTCCACCCTAGAACCATGAAGCACGTGGCTCAGGGCGAGCCATATATTAATTTTGGGGGCTTGTTGGTGCCCAAGTTTTGGACTTGTTACTGTGCATCGAGCCAAAGGAACAAAATCAATTGTTCCTCAACCGAGTTAGTTAGCAACTGTATGTTAGTAACAACTTGTTGTTTTGGGAACCTTAGCCTATAGTTCTGTCTATGCTAAGTTTTGTAAAATTTGGCTGCTATAGTAAGAAGGAAGATATGTCAAAGGTTAAGTTGTTGAGATGGGTTTTGTATATTGTATGGTGATACCTTAATTTTTTCCAAAGTAATAGAATGAATTTCCTGTTTCTATTGATGTTCTGCGCAATTCTATGTAATTGAATGTTATGGATTGTATTTCAATTGTCTGTTATTTGCTATTGTAATGTCTAATGTGATGAATTCTTAGCGTAGACTTAATATTATGATAAGTGAGAAGAAACCATCCCTCCCTGCACAAACCTAATTTAGGTTTCTCTATAATTTCCTATGCGCATATCGGGTGAGACCTTACTTTGTTCTTAGGGTATTAAAAATGCCAGTGCCTGTGTGGTTTTTGTTGTTTGTATATGTTGAATCTCGAGTCTTACATACTGCAACCAACAATCCCTGTACCCAATACTAAAGCTTGCTTGGAAATCTCATCACTCTACAAAGGAGATATTGATGAACCTTCTTTCCATCACTTTCACTAAATCAAACATGAGTGTTAACCAACAAGTTATGAATTTTATTCTTCTAATTTAGCCAATTTTGTTCTTCCCATTTATCCAATCCACAAACAACTTGGATTCTCCATGAATTTGTGGTTGATTAACTTCTCTTTCTATTAAATTCATCATCAATATCATCAAATAATTAATTTCTACCTAGTTATTGGATCCTTCACCAAACATTTATTTGTAGCTTACCTTGTGTCCATCTAAGAAGAACAACTTACCTCATCATCCATTGATTTTTGCACTACTCTAGCTAGCCCCATTATATAAGCCCCAAGGATTTGAATTGTTTGTACTTAAAGCCTTAATACTCTTGGTGGATTAACATTTCTAACAACCCAAACCCCTTTAGAACTAAATCTAATTTAGTGAACTATTTGAAAGGGAGGGCCAACCTCATCTTTAAACACCATTGCATTTCTTGTTACCTCATTGGCCATAAGCAACCACATATGGAAGATCCTTGTGATATCTTATTTCTTTATTTCCCATATGCAAACCCAAACATTCCTCCATTGAATGACCTTGTCAATACCCTAAACCACTTGTGAAAGCTAGATAATGAGTCCAAAATTCTTTGAAGAATGGACAATGCACTAGAAATTGATGAATGTTTTCCTATTTATATTTACGTAAAGCATGCCTTATAGGGCCTTAAAAATCCCTTTTTGAAGGATTGAGTTTTAACATTAGCTTTGATTTTCCAAAACTTCGACTGCCATATATCTCCCCTTCATGTCCCTCTGAAAAAATGGTTTATAACCTAATTATGTAATGTACCTACCTAAAGCTACAGTCTTTGAGACTCTTCATCCATCAACCTTACTATACTATGTTGTGATATCTAAATGAAAGAAATCCACCTAGCAACAAATTCAAAAGCTATCCCAACAAGTTTGCATTTTCCCACCCCTAAAGCCATAAATAAGATGTCAATGGGTATGTTTCATCTATGATAGAATAAATGCTTATTTGTGTAAAGATTCAAGTAAACATTATGGGTGCATATGATTATCTACAAATATAACCCAAGGTTGGCCCCAACTATGAATTTGGTTCCATTCCCTACTCACCAAGCCAACCAATTACCCACCAAAGGGCATGGTGGAACAAGTGCTTTCCAAATAAGTGACATTTTAATAGTAGCACTACAAGGAAAACACTTTCTAGCAAAGGTTTTTAGTGTTGCAAAATTAAGTAAGATTAAAAAAAAAACCTCCACCATTGGCAACATATGTTTTGCTAGATGTCAAGTATAACTAAAAAAATGGGGTGGTTGGAGATTATAGAAGATGTTTTTTAACAATGTGTTATTCTTAAAATGACACACTTGTGTGTTTCACATAAGCATGCACTTGTTTGTTTCACATACACAAGCACCGATGCGTTTCACATGCACAAGCACCAATACATACCATTTAAATGCGATACACGGGTGCATTTCATTTAAATAACCCCTTGGTGCATGATTATAATTCCTAGCACCAATGGCATTTTCCCTTTCATTTAACACAATGGTGCATTTAATTTTATTATAGCACCATTGTGTACACTTTAAATGTGATGCAACAATGCTTTCCATTTATGTCACTACCTGGTGTGTCATGTATGTATGAATGCATTGATGTGTTCTATACATATCATAACACTTGTGCATATAATTTAAATATGTTTAATTGCACATGACATTATTATTATAGGTAATACATTGCTGACATTGGTGAATAAATGCATATCATCAACAATAGTGCAAAATTATGCATCGGTGGTTGTTAGTATGTGCATTATACTATAACACAAATTGTGTGATATTTCAATATGTCGACGTGTTTGTAATTTATAACAACATCGTGCTAATATATATAACACTGGTGTGTGTGTGTGTGTAAGTAATGGTGTGTTTATTATAAATACAAGCACTAGTGCGCTTAGTACCTTGAAAAGCTAATTCACACCACAAAAAGCATAATTTAATAAAAATAATTAGAAATCAAATAATTTTTATAATAATATTGATATTTTAATTTTAACTATTGTGTTTCAATATAATGTTTATATTAATGTTTCATACCATCATATTTTTTTTTTAGGCAAGAACGGTTAGAATTGTATTAATCACTTTCTAGTTTAACTAGAATTTGTGGCGTACAATCTTAAAGAGGGATAATGACCTCTGACAGTGCTATCAACCTTCTTATGAATTATGAATATCATGGGGGATAAATCCCACCTGCTTCTAAATATTTTTCGGGAAAAAGACAAAAAATGCTTACAAGAGTAAACTCTCATGAACTGTAAGCAGAGAAGAGTGTAGAAGCAAAACATTAATTAGGAGGGGAGGTAAAATGCCCCTGAATAAAAGGGTCTAACCACTTCTAATATCCCCAAAAAATGTTTGGGGTCACTTCCTTTTCCCTACATTCTTTGTTGGTATTTCGCCCTCTGGTGAGGGGAGGAGAAGGGGATGAGAAGTCTTCAGGATCAGAGCTTCCCTCTGACCCAGAGGAAGGGACTAAGGAATCCAGTCCTGCTTGGGTTGAAGTCTTGTGGTCTAACATCTGAGCATCTCTCTTGGAACCTGAAGGAGCAGGGCTTGGAGAAGCTTCTTTCATGGATGGGGCAGCGACAAATGTCATTGAGGGGGGACCTTTGCCCTATACCGGATCTTTCACTGCTTCCGACTCTTGAGCTTCAACTTCCTGCAAAAATTAAAAGCTACTTTTTGTTTTCCAGTGGAGGGGAGGAAGGAGGATCATGAGAGGGATCCTTTTGCTGTTCAGGCTCCTTTCGTCGGGGAGGACGACGCAATTTAGAGACCAGGTGGAAATCTCCTTCTTTTGGTGCAGGGGGAGTTGTTGATTTCTAAGATTCAGAAATCTCGGGGCAAATTTTGGCAAAGTGACCATAAACATGGATAAAAATGCATTTGAATGGAATCTTCTCGTAATCCAATTCTTGGATATGGATCCATTCTCCTAATGCAAGCTTTAGGGCCTCCGCGAGCCCTTTTTCAATATTTACCTCTACGCAAATGCAGGTACATGTAAACTGACCCCCTTTTGGATCTGCACTATCCAGGTAGTGCCCTAGCTTATTACCGATGTCCTCAAGAGAGCTTTACCCAAAGATGAAGTGGGAGATGAGGCAGTCTTGGCTAGACTGGAGCGGCTATGATCTCTGCTTTTGGTTTAAAACCCAGAGTCCAAGGGGTTAAAAATAACCCTCTCGATCCCATGAAGAAGGGACCCAATCGAAAAACAAGGTCTCGTTCTGCTTTATTCAGAAACATAAAAACAAAATAACCCCTACCAATTGTGAAGAGAGAGAACTGACCTTGCAAAATAGGGTTCCAATTTTCAGCTATCCAAAGCTCTACTACCTTAGGGCTGGGACACAACCCTGTAAAATTTTTGATGAGGGATTTCTCTGAGAGAATGAGAGCTTTCCGGCATGGATCCGAAGGAGAGAGTTCCAGAGAGGGGATCTCATCAATATTTTTCATGAACTTGGAGGGAGCCAGAGAGGCAGCCTAAGGAGCGACTACTTGAACAAGGGCCTTAAAGGCCTAGATATGGGCTTGGATATCCATGACCAAAGAACCCACGCAAAATGGTGAACGTGGATTTGGGCACCACGCAGAAGCTCAAGGAATTAATAATTTCATACCATCATATTACACATCTATTCATTGTAATTTATAACATCCATATATTTAATCACCAATATAACAATTTACAAGATTAGACAATGCAATAGAATAAGAAAGTAACTATTTTATTATATATAAATAAGAGATCGTTCGTCTATAAAATGGGACAACATAAAGGTTCATGATAATCAAAATGCCAGTATGTAATTGTTACACTTATTGGAAATTTGTGGCCATCCAACTACGACATTTTGTCCATAATAAACAAAATGTCTAATTTCACATACATTCATTTCAAAACATTTATATCAATTGCCATTTAGTCACCCAAACTATTGTCAATGCTCGAGTTTTTTGCATACCTCATTTCTTCATCACTTGTGCGATATTGTACTTGGGTTATATAGTTGAATGTTTTGTGGATTGGCTTGATTTTGTTTATTATTTTCTTGTTGCACCTACAAACATAGAAATAATGTGTAATGAGTATATCCAAATTTATAATATAATATAAATTTTTATGTAAATAAAAAAGTGTACCATAGAAAGAAGTGATTCACAAATATCATAGATGCTTTCAAAGCCGTGTTTCATGTCATCTTTAATAAACTATTTTGTTTGTTTCTCTTCATACTTTGTTTCCTATGAGTGTTATACGCCATGACAACCATAGATTTAATATAAAGGTTTCTTGTTTCTACATTATTATAAAATTAGAGAAATAAAGCTACTCACAATTTGCACAATTAACTTTTGATACTCCAACATATACTCTTAACTCATATGAAACCCAATGTCAATCAAGTCTTCTGATGTCTCTTCTTTTTATGTTGGCACATGTTATAAGACATCAAAGGATGGGTGTAAATTAATCAAAATAGAAAGATCACAACAAATATGGAATCTTATGTAAGGAAAACACAAGTACTCAGAAACTTTGCTATCAAATCTTTTCATCCTTGTCATATTGTCTAATGTTTTGAATGGATTCCATTTTGTTTTATTTTCTGCAACAAAATAATTAAAAGATCAATTTTCCGTGCAACAGTTAAATTTTATGTACACAAAAGAAAATATCATTAATTGCATACTTTTGATAGACATTGTTGTTGAGATGGATGCTCATGCAATGCAATTATGTTCATTTCTTTGAGCATCTCCCTCTATACTTTTTTGGACATCCCCATGACATGTTTTGGTTATCACCTTGTTCGTCCTTCAGAATTTTCATAATCCTCCTAAAAATTGAAAAAAAAAACTTTTTATATTGATATAAAAGTAAATATAGTTGAAATACTAAATTTGTAATTTTTGGTAGCAATGTTTACATATCATAAGTAAATATGTTCGTGAACAATACTTTTTAAATTATTCTTCCTAATTATTGTATTTTTTTTCTATTACAAATCTAACATGTCTCATTGACCATTGCTATGGAAATGCTTGTTGTAGTTTATATATAACTTGATTGTTGGACTCATTGGATTGATATTTGTACTAAAAGTGGAAATTACATCTATGTATTATTACCACTATAACCTTCACGGTTTTAGAAAAGTATCCCTCCCTTTCATTAACTCCCAACACCAATCTAGATGAATTGAGGACTAATTTATCATCATTTACATCCTTCATATTTTTTGTCTTGCTAGGATGACATTCTCTTCCCTCAGTGTCAAACCTTGCACAACATTCAACAAATGTGAAATTAATTGTTTAAAGTATCTTAGCAACTATTTCTGAAAAAGTACATTATTACTGAAAAACAAAGAAAACTTTCATGTTGATTGTCTTTTGATTTACCTAATTCATCTCTTTGCAACATTTCAATCAAGGTTTACACTCTTTTATCTACATGAAACACATTTACCAATACATAGATCATTTAAACATATTAATCTTATATTAAAATTTCAAAAAACTTACCTTGCTCTCTTTTTGTGATGTGTTTCGATAGTGCTTATTAGAATAAGTATTTTTCCTTCAACTTCTATCATAAATCTTTTTATCAGTAAACACCATGCATCATGAAATAAAGAAAGTTTGAAATAAGTTTTACAAATAAAATAAATAATTGAAGCTAAAAATGTATTATAGTTTAAGGGTGTGCATTATTCATGAATATGCATTGGTTCACCATATATAGTAATGCAAATCAGTAAAAGTGTGTCAAAATACTAAAAATGCGAATTAAATTTCACAAGTGTGTTATAAATTAATAAATGCATTAATGAATACTTTATGTATATATAAACCATGATTTTTTTTACATGTAAACCTAAAATGGTGCCTTTATTAAAAGTGCACTAGTGCATTACACTATAATGTGTGCACCAAAAACCGCAAAAGCCCTTTAAAAAAAAATCTTGATAGGGATAGGTTTTGGGATCTAATGCAATAAGTAGTCCCATTGCAATATATTCCCACTCCTCATATATATATGTACAAAGGCATAAAATTTATAGTTCCTAGAAAAGTAATTCTCATTATGGAATAGTTGAGAGGGTAAAACCCTAATGCTAAACTTTGCGGTTGAAATTCAGAGGCTGGTATTGATAAGACTCAAGGGGAAGTTGCTTGGGATAATGCATGTCATGCCTAGTATGAGTCATGGGAGTGATATAGTGCTATACTAAGGAACTATAGGTACTATAGTAAGTTCTAAGAGGTTCTGCGAGTTTTCGTTGGTGGAGAGTCGGTTTGAAGAAACCCTCCCCCTGTGTAGACTTGCTTCTATGGTGGTTGTTGATACTACAATAAGAACATAGTGACATTCTCCAACTTGAGGTTTGGACTCAAGACAAGTTTTATCCATAGAGGATCAAAATGGTGAAGGGCATGAGAATATGAGGTAGGAAAATTGGCAAGGGTAGCAACCATATGTCACATATGATCCAAGAGACAAAGATGACCAAAGAATTTTATAACAAGGTCATCTCAACCCCCGCCTAGAGACTGATAGATATCATGGAAGGATGGGTCAATTAGGAGCAAGTTGTAACCAATTTGAAAGCAATTCAGGTTGAGGTTGGTTATTTGGTTGAGGATGCATGGACATCCATAACACGAGACACCAAACCAATGAAGAAGACTACTTTTTATTAGCAAATGAAAACCCTCCTTGGTAAATCCATCATGGACAACAATAAAGAGAATATGGAATCCTCCTTCATTTAGATGAAACTCAGGGTCATATATGGGGGGTGGAATCCACTCTGAAGCTAATATCCAAGGTGCAAGTTGAGTTGAGATCCAAGATAAACATCTTGGATAAGGAAACCACGTGAATGGCTTTTAGGGAGCATGTTCCTCTTAGACAACCCAACATAGCTCCAATGGTGCCAGAGGTTCCCTTTACTATTTCCATCTTAGATGATGTTTAAATATATTATATGTAGGTATGTTTGGTTTTTTGTTTGTATAGAAATTATTGGTTTTTGAATTTATCTCATTGGATGGTCCTGCCATGATAGTTAGTTAGATGGTGTTATTAGTATGGTCAAGTATGGGTCCAATTATATTAGGTATTATGATAGGTATATTTACTTTTACAATCAATTTGTTAGGTTTTCTAATTTTGAACTTCTCGTCACAGTGGATGATAAACTTTAGTTATGTGGATGGTTTGGTTTCCCTAGTGGAAAACCAACCACATAAGACTTTGTAACTTTCTCTTTTATGTTAATATCAATGAAAACATGGCTTACAAAAAAAGATATGAATATGAACATTAAGAATAATGAATTGTTTTGAAAAAAATAGGAGATATATTTGAGATAAATGGTTAGAACTTACATACCTGAATTTTTTCCTTTGCATAGTTGTATGTGAGCCACAATCCCTTACAAATTTGGTTCCTTGAAAAAATTTAGGTATTCCAAAGTCCTCCCTAATAAATTTCTCTTGCATAAGTATTCTCTCTAATTTTCTCAAAAAAAAAATTAATTAAGTTTTCTTTTATAAACTCACTTTTACAAAATGAAATTTCCACTCTTTTTCTCCTTGACAATTCCATGAATTGATAAAAAAATGCATAAGTTTTTATTTTTATTTTTAATATTTCAGAAATCAATAAACATAAAAATATAATGCACAATGTGCACTTGAAATATACAAGTGCATCGAATATCAACATATGAAGAAAACACCAATTGAATAAAAAAGATTAAAATGCAAATAAAAACTTACATTACTAAAAATTTGTAGATGTTTTTGTTTGTGGAAGTTTTTGTGGAAGTTTCATTTTGATGCATCTCATACATATACATATCAATGCATCTATATTATAGAAATTATGCACTGATGCATGTAAAGTTTAAAAGACATTGGCAACATTTATAATTACTTCGACTGTAGTTTTAAAGATAAATGTTGCATGCATCCCAAAACCTCTTATGAAAACCGAGTCACATAAATTATAAAACTCCATAAGGTACATGCGATGCTTCAATTCCTAGTATATACTTTAAAAATGGTTTCAAAATTCTATTTGAAGTTACATTGTGATATGTTAAATACCCCCAAAACGATTAAGAACGCAATCACATATTGATTGTTGATTTGGTTGTACTAATTGTTGATTTGGATGAAATCCAGGGAAAAAAATTATAGTATCAAATGGAAAGTTCTTCAAAGTCTAGTTCATTCCATGTTGTTCAAATTTCATCAAATTCTTCCCTACCAATTGCAATAAGTTAATATTTTATTTATATTTTGATTATCTAATCAAATTTATGTTATTTATACACGTGCATATCGATAATTATGTATTGTATTTTGTAGGATCGTGATATAGTATCGAGTTTGGATGCACAATATATTCCACCAGTCAAAAAATGTCGTAAGCTCTTATTAAGAGAAAAATCCCACAAGTAGCTGCTAGAAGAAAATGGAAAGCCACTTTACCCCACCAATTGTAACATGTCAACTTCCAGTCACCAACCCATTTTGATGGTACTTCATCGTGAGCTATATTGTTTTGACACCCCAACAATATGTGGTTGTTCAGAATGTCAAGGGTTGAGGGAGAACCCTTGATGTGTCACATTATCCCATTATATTAATGATAATATACCTAATTTTGATGATCTAATACCTCCCACTGCAATAAAAAATCCAATGGGTGATATGGAAATGACAAGTAGAAACACTTCCATATGCTCCTTTTTTGAAATGTTGGAAGCCAACAGATCTATGTTTCATCCTAAATTGACCTTCCCATTTCCTTCTTTTGAGCTAGTTAAAAATTAATAGTGAGTTAAAGTAAGATATTAATAGCACCCAAAACATATCTCTTAGGAGATCCAAAAAGTTGTACAAGCTAAGAGAAAAAATGATTAAATACACACTAAGGTCGATTCAATTGCTAGAGGGGAGAGTGGATTCTCTCTTCTTGTTCATATAAAAAAGTAAATACCAAAACTGATACAACCATTCTTTCTATGGTGCTTCGTCATCTTATTTTCATGTGCTTGATCTCGGACCAAATTCTCCTTTTGTGGTAATAATTATATGATTCCCAAGTCCAAAATAGATGCTATAAACCTTGGATTGTTTATCCATTCCCAAATAATTAGTATCACTTATGCCATTTTGTGGTCCTCTTTATCGTTAGTTTGATTACTTGAATATTCTTTTTATTTTTCATAAAAACATATACTTTTTGTATTAAAAGAAAGGCTGCAACCGACCTAGACAACCTATAATTATGATCATGCTCCTTCTAAAATGAGTGATTTAGATATTATAGTTCAGGCCTATATACAAAACACAAACAACAAACTTAGTAGGTACATTCATCCACGATCCATCTTATTCTATAGTTTCAACAGGTATAGATTCGATTAAACCATCCTAAATACAAAATACATCTATACTGCATGGAATTCAGTAAATTGAAATTTATTCTTGAGTTCCTGAGGCATCTGGCTTCTATTCTTCCTTGGGAGAAGAATGGGGTGAAGAGGTTTCCCACCCTTAGTATTTACATTCACATATAAACCTTTAGAGACAACCAAGTTTTCCAAGTTTTTGTCCATTACTAAATTAAAATTCCTACCCTTTCAAAAGCTTAGAATTGTTTCCTGCAACAAAGTGATTGTTTTCTCATGAGCTTCATACTTCTCTTTTTGAAATTCTATTTCAATTTCATCCATTACCAATTTAACCCTCATATGTTTCATTTGGGATACTGGTAGATCATGTTTTGTTTTGGCAATGAATTGCTCCTAGGCATATTTATCCTCCTAGAATTTATGGAAGTTAGCAAACTTTTGACTTTTGTTGCCCATGTTTCGGGTCATTTTGAGGTATCCCCTCCCTTATCTCAATGAGGTCCTTATTTCCTGAAGCTTGTTCCATTCATATTTTGAGATAAGCTATTACCACCTGATTGTAAGCAATCCCTGAGATTCCAACCAAAACTAAATTGATTCCAAGAGTAATAGAACATGCACGGAAATACCTAGGCGTCCTTTAATTTAGAAGACTCCGGTCTATTTATACCAAGACTTGAGACACAATATCTAGATCTAATTTATCATTTTTGTTATTTTCTAAGGATCTATAACAATTGACATGTTCTATCAAGTCAGTTTGTAAGCTTTCCTCCCACAAAGTTCGAACATACGACGTTGAATGAGCACTATAAATATTCAACCACTACCCTTCAACACGATCCCACCAAGTTCAAACAGAATTCGTCCAAAGAGCACTATAGATATTCAAAATCAGACCTTGATCAAGTTAACAATATCCACCCAACCATTGGCTATCAATGCATTTCATGACTATCCAAAACCAATTACCACAATGACAAAAACTATGATATGAGTAGACATGGAAGAGATCTTCAACAATATGCCCATCATATTCAATGTTTACAACTAAGAATTTAGTATCTCTAATCAATTTATAAATATAGAGAGTCAAGGGAAGAATTTCTACCCCTTGACTATCACCAACACAAAACTATTCTTCAGTCTTTTATAGTTCTCAAGAACCCATCACTCTGAAAACTCTAGAAAATGCAAAAAGGGATGATCCCGCAACCTTTGGAATTCACTAAATATTAAGTGCCTCTACTTAGAATTAAATTCCAATCCTCACTAATATACTGATATAGATGCGTCATCCTTGAAATCAATTGCCTCTTAAGAATCACAGAGAGATTGCTAAAATCCACTTAACCCCTCACAATGATACAACTTCTTGGAGAAGGTGCTATTACATTCATATATTTTTCTAGAAACATCAACATTTGTGCCATCATTGTGAAGGAAGAGAAATCTTACTATAGTAATCATCATTACCATGAAATCCCTGTGAGCGAAGGGGATTGTTCGATGTGGATTCATTAACTAACTTATGAGCCCATTAAAAACTAGTTTAAGTGCATATTTTGTCAAGAGACTTCCATGCCACTTGGTGGTTTATCCACAAAAAGCATGGACACTATGTTTCATATTAAAATTCCTATAGTTTCTTGCCACATGATCCATAGTTATGGGATTGGATGGATAGTTGTTTCACCATTACTTATTAAAGTCCCTACGAGGAGTTTACAAGACAAATTTGTATGATGGCCAACCTCCTTATTTAGGGCCCACAACACATGGAAAACATGACCTCCCTTATACCATTATCTTTAGTTCGGAACCTTGAAAGTAGACAAGTTGAAATCAAGTCTTTTGGGTTTGTATGGAGTACTAAATGTCAAATTAAAACCATTGAGTCTCCTATCATATTTAAAAGGTGTACTTTCATGTCTTTAACCTACTTTAAACCATGCCACATTGCCATAGCTTCCACTTGGTTGTTAGTAATTATTTTGAAACCACAAGCATACATTTTCTCAAGTTTTCCTCCGAGATGAAAGAGCACCCCCCCTCCCACACCTACCAACCATGTTGGTTACTTGGATACTATTACATACAAACATAACATTTCTATGCATAGTATTGGCATGAATGCTTATGCTTATAGAAACTTTAACAATAAGAACGTGGTGTATATTGATGGTCGTCCATGCACTCATGGAAACATTGTAGGGTTCATAAATAGTTGTATGTGCTTACCTTTAGACCCCCCCCTTGGGGTGTAATAAAAATATCATTGATTAACAGTATTTGTTTATTTTGACATTTTCTTAATTTGAGATTTTCTTTACAAAGTGGTTGGTTGTGCATGTATTATAGAAAAACAATTTCATGCTTTTAATAATTGCTTAGTGTAATTATTGAAAAAACTAAATGCATTGTGCTTACTGATACCATCGATGTAATATTCAATGATTTTTCAATTAGGATTCTAATGATGAGCGACATCTCCACCATCTTTTGTTGCACCCTACTTTGATGTCAAATAGAGATAAGGTTTCTAAACAAGAAAATCTCAAAGAGGAATCATACCAAGAATGGTTGAATCAACCATATATTCAATTCCCACTACGTTCAGTCACTTATTCAAAATGTATGCAGTAACAATAGTTCTTCACTTGTTGTAAATGAAAGCATTGAAATAGAGTTTGGTATGGATCCTTTTTTATGGGATATAGGTGCCACAGAGAGAATGTTGTTACATGCATTTGTAGCAAGATAAGTTAGGGGGTGATGCTTATATCATCGATAGATTCTTAAAAATCTTGAAATTATTAGATTCCACCACCCCTCTCTTTGGACACAAGCCAAAATATACCCAACTAAGAACAACAATGTTATTGTGCAACTTGATTGTAATGCATGGTATGTCAGATGCGTCTTTCTTGGCACTTTTGAGGTATCTAACCATTAAGTCCCCTATATTTTGAGGAAGCTTGTTACACAATCAGCTTTGATACTTGTCAGTTTTAAGAATGATTGATGATAGTGTAAATTTATATTGTCCACTAATTGCAGGTCATTCAAAGATAAGGTGCTTCTAAGTGAAGAATCCTTGCCCAATAGTTGTGAAGAGGCAAAACAAATGTTGAAAGGGTGGGGTGTTGAGTATGTATCACATTATGTGTGTCCAAATGATTATATTTTATGCAGAGATGAATGTGCAGATAAGGAGATATGTTTAGAATGTGTGCATGACAAGTAACAAAATTAAAAACAAAAAAAGGCAATGCACATGATCTTCCTATTAAGATATTGAGGCACATGCCTATAATCCCAAAGATTCCAAGGCTTTTCCATTGCCAAGAATTATGCGTATTGTAAGGGTGACATGCCTCATAGAAAAGTGAGCTAGGATTTATGTGAATCCCAACATATTCAATAGCCATGAAGTATATAGAAATTACATGTCCTAATAAACTTAAGATGAAGTATGGAGCCTTTGATTGAGCATAACCATGAATGGAGTTAACCCAGATTCCCTCCAAAATACCAACTATTATGTTTAGCTAGTAGTAGTGGTCAATAACAATATCCCACCATGTTTGACCATGAAGAATGAACATCTTACGTTGGATCTTATAGTCCCTAGTAGAAGACAAGTGAGGAAAATGAATGTCTATGTGCAACCATTGATTGGTAAATTGAAGCAAATATGAGAAGGGATACATGAATATGATGTTTCAAGACCCATTGAAAGGGAGAATTCTTTTATGTTGTATGGACTAGGTGTGTACACCATGCATGATTGTATAGGAGTAGGTGTTTATGTAATGCGACTTGCTAGATCTGGATTGATTTTTGTGCTAACTTTGTGTATTTTGGTTTAGGAATTTTGGTAAACACTTTGGCGACATTTCCTTGATTCCACGTAATAACCCATGCTTAGGATGGATTTTTTTTTGGTTGGGTTTATGTAAAGGTTTTGACTGTTATAATTTAGAATTCATTAACATTGATCCATACAATGCACCCATAGAGCATGTATTTTCTAGTAATTATTATTAAAATTTAGACCACAAAAATATATGAAAGAGATTGTGCTTTTATCGTATGCAATAGCAATTTATAAGGAGGTAAACAAATCAGATTTAGGCACTTATTTGTAGACCTATGCATAACTATAGGTGACAATTCCTTCTTGGATAATCTAATGCCCCTTTGAGGTTCACTAATATGCCTATATCTAATAGGATGTCACAACACTCTTTGAAGGTTAATATTCCCCATACAAACCCCTCTTCTCTTTGCCATAATTTGAGTGTGATGTGACTGGGTGATTTAATGAGAAAATGGAGAATATAATAGTGTTGAAGAATATTATTGTAGTGGTTGCTCCTTGATTGTTATGGCTGTAGGTGACTATTTGTTGATCCTTGGAAACTATAACAACCCTTTAACAAAATTCCAATTTGTTTTAGGTGGTTACATGTCCTCTACGATGACAATGAGTGTGATCAACACTAATGGAATCTTTCCCTCATGCTCAATTTGACAACAGGTTCGCTATTAGCGTTGCCTTTGGTACCCAAACCTCTCCACAATAGTTTGCACCCTCTACAAATGTTAAAATCACCCCTATAAATAGCCACACACTCAAATTTGAGGTCCCACACTTGAAATATTAGCCACAGGAGGTGAATCAACTTCCTTTTTGACAGTGAACAATGGATATGGCAAGAAAACGTTTTCTTCAAAACTCAGTTTTCCCGTGACAACCAGTGTGGCCCCTTCAAGAAATATCTAAAACTTGGAAAAACACCACAAATCTGTAAGTAAAATTTGTTCCTTTCCATGTCAATAGAGCACAATGAAGAGATCTAAGTGATCTTCCCTCTCACAATCACCTAGGGTGGATAGTTTCACCACTGAAATCAATTTCTCTCTTATGGTTTTCGTTTGAGAGCAAAAAGCCACAAGAGCTCTCCAAATCCATTTTTGAAAATGAAAATGTCATGAGTGAATGAGAGAATGGCTTGAATTGCTAATTTATTCCCCTTTTCATTGTTTTCTGTTATTTTTACCTTTTTTCTCCTAATTAAATAATATAAGGTGGCTTTATAAAATCTTCCTTTGATGTTTCTCCAAAGTCACTTTATTTCTCCTTTTAACTCCGAAAAGTGATTTATTTTACATTAAAACATTTTTGGGCACTATAAGTTACTTTTCATCATTACACCATTTAAAGCTTCTTATCCTGGTTCCCATGAGCTATTACACTAAGGTGCCCCCCTTGAATAATTTACTAAAATAACAACCTAAGTGAAATTACTTAAATAGTGCTCCCAAATTACAGAAATGGTCGAAATTCCTTAGAACCAAAAACTGTTTATGTAGGAGTGATCCCGATGATGAAAAATGATAAATGGACTTGATCAGGCATCATATAACTCCTCTAAACCATTTGATCTCACTGGTAACATCAAATTACCCCTCTGATTGAGATGACATAAACCCATAAAATCATCTCCAACTGCGGAGCAAGGGAACCCAAAAATGGGGACATTATAGTCCTCCCTCCCCAAAGATTGCTTGTCCTCTAGAAATGTCATCACAACCCCACAATCATCATATCAATACAAACTAAAAATAATAATGATCCCAAGGTCCTAATTAAACCTATGAGATCTATAACACCAACCTCTCAAAGCACTATCCTACAGGGTGTCAACACAAGAGATCTCCTGAAAATCACTAGTAAGAAGAGAAATCAGATATTGCAAAAACTCATTCAAATCCTTAGAGAATCTCTCTTCGAGAGATCCAAACTGATGCACCATAAGATTAAACTCCAAAATGTTTACACTAGCTCTCTCATCCCCAACAATATTTGAGGTGTTAAACAATGTAATCCCAAGGTTCCAAGTAAGTCTAAAAAAGGAAATACCATGCTAATGTTGCACCAATGTAATCATAATTGTATGACCATTGTGCTCAAACTACATTCTTCTCTCATGGGGCACCCAAAAATAATCATCATCAAAATGCAAGCTAAACTATCTATAAGAGATGAAATACATATCATGGAAAGTATCATGCCAAGGTGCCATAATGAGGCCAATGTCTGCAATCCCATTATTTGATACGATCTCGATTAATAAAAAATATAAATTGTTCATCCCCCAAAAATAATCCTTAATATATCTCCTCACAATATCCCAAAAGTGACGCTAGACATTCCCTAATCGAAAGATCATAGCAATATTGTCATCTCTAGAATCATACATACTAACAATGCTGTCTCGATCATAGACAGATAATCCCTCATCGGTGCCTAAACTCCTAGTGTCAACATGCCTATATCAAGCACACCAACTCATCTAATTGACTGCAATCATCATAGTAACAACTATATATATCCATCAACATGTCAAATTGATTGTGGTAACCATGAATCATATTGGTGGGAGCTAAAAATGATTTCTCTAACTCTATAAATCCTCCCCCAACTGGTTGCACCATAGACTACAAGAGCTCAAAATCTATTTTCTCATGGACTGAAGTCATTATCAATAGTGTGGAAAGGTGAGGGAAATGGTAATCAATAAAAATCCTTCTGAAATCATATGTGTCAAAAGTAAGGAAGTAGCTAAAAATCATCTCCTATAGCTAGATCATCTCTACCAATAAATCTGAACCACCAATTTCTCAACTGTTGGTGTGAAGAATCTATATAATCCATCTATTTGACATGAATATAAACTAATTGGAAAGTGGCAGTGGTATCATTACTAAAATTTGTCTCATAATTCCAATCCTAACTCAACACCATACTATTGGAAACTTCACCTGGTTCCCAAATCCTACGATTGACTCCAATCTCATCACTGGAATTAGAAAGAGGTCCATCATCCCACTCAAAAACTGAATTACCAAAAGAAGAATCAGTATCAATCTCAAATAATGGATTCTCAACGAGTTTAATGCTATCATCATCCTCATGTTCAACCCAATCCTCTTGTTGGTCCAAAATTCCAACTTCTGATTTCTTCGGGAAGGGGATAGAATCAAAATATTTTTCGAATGCTATGAAGCTCTTCAATTACTTGCTTGATTTATTTAGAAATTACTCTATTCTCTTATTCCTTGAATGGTTTGGACACATAAATTTGATATTCTACTACAAGTAATGCATTTTGAGTGTTTCCAAATGAAGTTTTGGTTGTATCATTTCTCCTATTGTGCTCATAATGTTTTGCAAATTAGAAAGAGAAACAATTTGTTCATACTGATTTCTTGGTATCTTTTGGATGAGATTTTAAACAAGACTCTTCATGTCATCCAACTTAGCTAATATTTGCACTTCATTTTCAACTAATACCATTAATTGTTTCTTCTAAGAGTCCTCATTAATGTCAAGACCACGCAGTTTAGTGATAAGCTATTATGATGCATATAAAAATCAGAATTTCCTTTGCACCTTTTAATGGTGTCACCATAGCTGTCCCAAATTTCATGTGCCTCTTCTTCAAAGATTGTCTCATCTTTGTCACTAGGACTTTGATCAAAATCAGCTCCATACAAAAACAATTTTGATTTGTCTTTTCCCTTGTGCACCAACTCATCAATAGTAGTTGCATGCATGTCTAAGAGGTCATCCTGGGTTTTTGTCATACATTCCTCATGTGATAAGGAATATTCTCTATCATAATTTTTTTATATTTAAGTTTCTAATATGAATTCCTCTTCTTCTTATTTTTCTTCATGGTCTAAGAAAGGACTCAACTTCTCCTCACACTGAGAAATCACCATCGACTCAGCTAAGACCAGCTTCACAGATAAGGAGTTTTTATCACCCTTCAACATGTTAGCCGATAAGATAGAATAAATTGTATGTGACACTTCATTGCTTTCATTAACAATCAAGGTCACACTGGAATGCATGGTTGGAATAACATTGTTAACATGCTATTTTTTTATGGTAGCAAAGAATTGATGAAACATTTTGAGAAATAGATCACTCAAACCCATATCTATCATGATATTACCAAATATCATTTTTGCAAATGTTTCAAGTATGTAAGTCCTCCTAATAAATTAATAATTGTGACATCATCCAATCCTGGGAAACTATCCACCAATAGCTAAAATATCTCTTTCATTGTCTTATCATTGTAAGGAACGTTAGGTGTTGAAATTCTCACGATTTCACTCAAAGCATGAAGTGACGATGAGTCTTATATCTTTATCTATGTGTCTCAACAACTTTTGCTCACCCAAGGAAGTCACTATGAAATCATGGCTGCTTGTTTTACTTGAGAAGATGATTGAGAAGAACATATTTTTGCCAAGATAAGATTTCAAGTTTATCTCCTGCAATAAAAAGTTTTTGTACCAACTCTTCTTCACTCAATGATGCCATGTTTCTCAACCCAATGGGTTGGCATGATGCACAACTCTAAAACCACTAAAATGATCCTTGCTATATTTGGAATTATTTTTGTGCTAATTGTTTGTGTATTTTGGTTTGGGAATTTTGACAAATGTTTTGGTGACATTGCCTTGATACCTTGCAATAACCCCTACTTAGGATGGATCTTTTTTTTTTGGTTGGGTTTATGTAATGGTTTTGACTGTTATATTTCAGTTTTCATTTATTCATAACTTTGATCCATATAATGCACCCATATAGCATGCATTTGCTAGTAATTATTGCCAAAATTTAGACCACATAAATAGATGAAAGAGACTGTACTTTTATTAGATGCAATAGCAATTTATAAGGAGGTAAATAAATAATATTTATGCACTTATTTGTAGACTTGTACAAAATTGTAGGTTACAATGCCTTCTTGGACAATCAAACGGCCCTTTGAGGTTCACTAATTTCCATGTAGTTGACAAAACATGAAAACACTATTTGAAGGTGAATATTCCCCACGCATACCCCCTTTCTCTTTGCCACAATTTGACTATGATGCGACTAGGTGATTTGATGGGAAAATGGAGAAGATAATAGTCTTTGAAGAAGACTGTTGTAGTGGTTGCTCCTTAACTATTATTATTGTAGGTGACTGTCTGTTTACCCAGTGGTCACACGCCCTTGTAGGATGACAATGAGAGTTATCAGCATTAATGGTAGCTTTCCCTCATGCTTAGTTTGACAACAAATTCATTGTTACCATTTCCCTTGGTACCCAAAGATCTCTCGGATAGCATGCACCCTCTAAAAATGATAAAAGTGCTCCCTCTAAATAACTGCACACTTAGATATGAGGTTCCACACTTGAAAGCATAGCCATAAGAGATTCATCAACTTCCCTTTTGATAATGAATAATTGATATGTTGAGAAAAAGTCTATTTCAGAAATTGGTTCCCCCCACAACCAATGCACCCTCATAAGCCAATGCACCATGTTAGGATTATTATTAATCTTCCCTTTGTCTCCTTGTCCATTTATAGTCTATTATATCATCATGCCTAACTTAGGAGTCATTTACTTAAGTTTGGTGCCATTGGGTCCACCAGAGCCTTTTGGTCCGCTAGTGCCATTGGGTCCACCGGGACCAACAACTAGAGTGCAGGGAAGACATAGAGAGGTTATCTGCCACTTACTGCATGTGCATGCATGAGATGATGTGCCTCTGAGACCAATCCATACATTTTAGGAGCCACTCCGAGTGCCAATAGCAGCCTCCATCAATTGGTTGTGGTAGGTAGGTAGTTATTCTAAGTCAATCTCCAGTTACATTCAGTTAGATGTCTTTTAGTTTAGTTAGTCCTAGTTTTGCATGGATGCATGAGGGTAGGCGCATTTTCTCACCTACCTCATCACTTTAACTGCTTTAACTAGTTTTAATTGATTGTTAACTGAATTAGACATGTGGAGTTAGACTGGTGAGCTTCGATAGTGATTTAAGACACTTTTAGCTAACCATTCAATGAGGTTTAGTTGGTATATTCCAATCCTATCCACATGATTGGAATTCTATTTATTGTAACACAATTATATTACTGAATATAGAAATGGAAGGTTTCCAATATTATTCTGCTCTATATTTTCTTGTGCAATTTATGTGAAGATTGGTTTTGGCCCAAGATCTGCCCACCATAATCTAATATGGCATCAGAGACTAGCCAGGCTAAACAAAAATTGTCTTTTTAGTTTTGTGCAGAATTGATTTCTCTCACCAGAAGCACAATAGCAAAGCATGGATCTATCTAAGATAATAATCTTGACTTCATTCAATTATTATGAATGGAAAGCCAAGATTGAGATACTATTGCACAACAATGGTGTCTATAGAGTTACTATTGCCTTAGAAATAGGGCCTAATGCAGTTGCCGAGNTCTCTCTCTCTCTCTCTCTCTCTCTCTCTCTCTCTCTCTCTCTCTCCTGAACTTATTTTTCATCTTGATGGCTTGACAGGCCCTAATGAAGTGTGGATCAAACTTGAATCCATCTTTGGAAAGCAATATTATCTTATAGGAAATCAATTAGAGAATGAGTTGATCTCATTAAGACCAAGTGAATTCGAAACCATTGAGGAATTCATTACCAAGTTTAATTCACTAGTACTTTTGCTCAAAGTTGGGTTCGGAATACTCAATTTTTGTGTCAACATTCTATGCTACTAAGTTTGAAGTTCGAAATTGGAGGATTCCATCCTTGGATGAATTCATATATTCTCTCACAAAAGAGAAGATCCACCTCTGTCCCATCCATTTGATACTCAAAATACCCTACAACTCCCAAACTCCTCAGTTGGTATACTAGACATTTTCATGGTTTCCTATACTATATCATTGGCGGAAGTTGTTATCATGTATTTGATTTCTGTCATTGGTTGGTTTTCCTTATCATTGGCTATAAGTGGGATGTTGTTGAAAACATTTGCATCTGATATAACTTTTATTAGTTCAAATTTTAGATCCTTGTGCACACCATATTTTCCCAATTGTCAATGTAGATTAGTTGAGCCTAGTTTTCCTATTGTAACTCAATTGGATTTTGGAGCCACTATACCTTGGTTTCTTGATGCTCCATATGACTTAATTTATGATATATCATATCCTCATAAGCTCTATTAAATAATTAGAAAGGTTTTACATCAGTTTGGGAAAAAGGTTCATGATTGGGTTCACCATTATGCAGCTACACTAGCAATTGTGCTTGTCTATTGCATTGATGTTCTTTGGTTAGGAGATGATTGCACATATCTCTTTTCCATTTCTAATTTTATGTTCAAATATGATATTTTATGTTGTCACATAAAAGAGCACGAACATGTTGCTCCTTCATCACCATAATATGAGCTACAAGGGGCTTCTCCTCATGCCTTTTATCTACACAATATTGAAAATATGATACATGATCAAGACATTTACAACAACTCTACAAATTTTTTCACCAAGAAGCAGTACATCCAACTTATTCAAGTGAAGAACAAATACATAGTGAAAATATTTATTTAAATTATGTGCGATGTCCATTTTTTATGAAGGATTTTCCCCATGCGATTTTGCCTTTTCCCTCAATTTTTCATGGACAAATAAAATTTTGCATTTTAGATTGTAATGGGTAACCTTTGGTTTTAGTTACGAGGTCCAAGGTCATCCAAAGTTAGGATTAAAGGGGGGTTTTAGGATTATTATTAATCCTCCCTTTGTCTCCTTGTCCATTTATAGTCTATTAGATAATCATTCCTAACTTAGGAGTCATTTACTTAAGTTTGGTGCCATTGGGTCCAACAGAGCCTTTGGGTCCACCAGTTCCATTGGGTCCACCGGTACCAACCACTAGAGTGTGGGGAACACATAGAGAGGTTATATTCCACTTACTACATCTGCATGCATGAGCTGATGTGCCTCTGAGACCAATCCCTACATTTTAGGAGACACTATGAGTGCCACCACCAGCCTCCATCAGTTGGTTGTGGTAGATAGGTAGTTATGCTAAGTCAATATTCAGTTACATTCAGTTAGATGTCTTTTAGTTTAGTTAGTGCCATATTTTCATGGATGCATGAGGGTAGGCACCTTTTCTCACCTACATCATTGGTTTAACTGGTTTAACTAGTTTTAACTGATTACTAAATGAATTAGACATGTGGAGTTAGACTAGTGAGCTCCGATAGTGATTTAAGTCATTTCTAGTTAACCATTCAATTAGGTTTAGTTGGTAGATTCGAATCCTATCCACATGATTGGAATTCTATTTATTGTAACACCATTGTATTACTAAATATAGAAAATGGAAGGTTTCCAATATTATTCTCCTCTATATTTTCTTGTGCAATTTATGTGAAGACTATTTTTAGCCCAAAATATGCTTGCCAGAATATAATACACCCCCTTCAAGAAGTATTTGAAACTTAGTAAAACACCACCAATTTGTAAGTGAAGTTAGTTCCTTTCCACGACAATAGAGCACAATGAAGAGATCTAATTGATATCCATTCTCACAATTAGATAGGGTGTGTTGGAGGAGCCTAGTTGATTGACCGACTAAGTCCTCCAACCGACTATAGTCGAGTCGGTTCAGTCAGTTGGTCAGCTAAACAACTTGATGGTTGTAACTAAATAGCTAAATATAACATGTATAAAATAGGGTGGTGAGAAGATCCAAAGATAATGTTCGTTGATTGATCCTTGTATACTGCTTGTTATTATAATAAAAAACAAGTCATTGTTGTCCTATTTACTCTTGAATTGTCTTATGGTTTCTATCTTGTGAATGTTCTGTGCTATATAGTTATGTAATTCTGGTAACTATCCAACCCTCAGACTACAACAGGGTATATAGTTTCACCTCCAAAATGAATTTCTCTCTTAGTGTTTCCATCCTGAGAGAAAAAATCCATAAGAGCTCTCCAAATCCCTTTTTGAAAATGAAAATGTCATGAATGAATGAGAGAATGGGTTCATTTGCTCTTTTATTCCCTTTTTCACCCTTTTTCACCCTTTTTCGCCATGTTTACCCTTTTCATCCCTATTAAATAATATAAGGTGACTTTATAAAGTCTTCCTTTAATATTTCTCAAAAGTCACTTTATTTCCCCTTTTAACTCTAAAAAGTGATATATTGTACTTTAAAACATTATCTGGCACCATATGTCACTTTTCATCATTTCAAAATTAAAATATTTTCATCCTGGTTGCAACGACGGTTACACTAAGTTTCCCACCTTGAATAATTAATTAAAATAAAAACCTTAGTAAAATTAATGGAATAATGCTCCCAAAATACAGAAACAATCGAAATGCCTTATAACCAAAAACTAACTACATAGAAGTGATCTCGATGATGAAAATTGATAAATGGACCTAGTCGGGAATCATATAACTCCTATAAACACTCTGAGCTCACTGGTAACATTAAATTAGTTCTATGATTGAGCTGACATAAACCCATAAAATCATCTCCAACTGTAGAGGAAGGAAACCCGAAAATATGGACATTATAGTTTAATCTAGTAAGCATGTTGATTATTATTTTTAAATTTGTACCCTTATTCCACATAGTTAATTTGGTGCAACTATCTTTTTCAACACTAATGTGCTATGCATAAAATAACATCATAGGTCTTGTAATAAGAGGGTATCATGTATGTAAATGTTATGGAACTTCTATAAAGGCTAGTTGGTACAACCACCTACAAAATTTGATGTACGACTGCTCGAGGGTATTCCTCCTAGAAGACTACCCTTATATAAGATTAGCATTCGCTTTCAATGGTAAACCAAAGAGAACCCAAATACTTTAAATAATGACAGTCATTGATTGGATTAAGGCATATGACACAAAGAAGGAGAAGGAGATTGCAGAATTGTTCAATTCAAATGGGGAACCTATGTTCGATGATCATAAATTTTTTGACACCTATATTAAGAAAATTCCCATTGAGATGGAAATAAAATCTGTATTTTATGAGATTCTATATTGGGAGCAACTTAAAAGTTCCAACTTACTAGATGACATGTATATATTTAAAAATGTTTCATCTTCTTTATGGAGACACATATGATTAAAAAAATGACACATTGGCTGTCATAAGAGATCTTATTTCTTCAAATAATAAAAAGAAACATTGGCTAAGAAAAGAAAGTAGAGGAGAGGATGGCCCCTCTTGGTCTTTTAAAGAAGGCGATGTTCCATGGATTTTGAATAAAGAGGATTTATCTATAGTGAAGGAAGTTATAATGGGTGTGAAGGTGCCTTATTTATACATGTCTACTATATGACATTGCTTCACTGTAGAAGATTATTTGTTCAGGTTGAAATTACATGACCATCTCAACCTTCTAAGGGCATGTATGCCAAATATATGAATTTTTTTTATTGCAGTGCAGGTTATAATATACTATGCACTCACAATTTTATGGAAATTAATTTTATATGTGTTTATTTTGTAATATCATTATCCTTTGCTCATGTGTGGCTCTATGAACCATGACTTACCACTCGACCTACTATGAACCATATCTAAATTATTTGCATTTGTATGTTGGATCACATCGAAGGAGATACATATGAATAACATTCCATGGTGGCTTCGAGAGATAATTGAGATTGTTTATATGTTTGAGAAGGAACTGCCCACAAATTTCATGGAATTTCAAGTTCATATTCTAATTCACCTCGTTGATGAGGTTGAATTAAATGAGGTAGTCTCATGTCAGTGGATTTTCTTCTTAGATTGTTACATGAAAAAATTAAACGGTTTTTTCAACAAATGATGAAACATGAGGGGTTTATGGGGGAGGGGTACACAGTATACGAGTCATTCTCTTATGCTATTTAATACATCAAGAAAATCAACGACACACAAAGTTTAGTAGTTTGAGATGACCAATGGTGTTATAGCCTAAAATGACACATCTATGCCTATGATCACTTTCCCATGTTTTCGCCGCATGTCGACACTTCCATGATGACATTTCATGAAAGTCATTGAAAAAACACCTATATTGGAGGAGCCATATATAGATTTCTATAACTCCATTTGAACTCTTCTCTAGACTGTTGGAAAGGTATCTGAGTAAGGAAAAACTTTACAGAAGACAAAAAACCATAAAAAATGCATGGAAGTACCCTAAAAATGAGTTTTGTTTGAACCATTCGTTACTTTTCTTAAGCAAACCCCCGACTTTTCCTTGAAATTCGTGAATATGCTTCACATAACCCGTGATTTTCTCCTGTAGTGGTAAAAAAAATACAAAAATACAAAAATATCGAATTAGGGGTGGTTTGAGTGGTTTTGGAACTGATCCCTATTCGACCCTAACTCTTCAAAAAAGTATATAAGAGAGGGAGAGATGCCCATAAGGGGGACTTGACATTTGTATTGTTATGCTGGTGGAATTGGGACTCTCATCCCCCCTACCTTTTCCATAGATGCCATCTTCTTGTGTTGTAGAGCTTGGAGGCTGAGGTCCTTGGAGAAGAGAAGCAGGAGAAAAAGATCAAGGTTTCGTGAGGTGCCTAGCTTGAGGAGAAGGTAATATTTGTACTTCTTCCATGATTAATAAATATGCGATGCTCTTCCTCTTCCAAATCAATGTGTATTGTGTATTAAATCTCTATTTATGATTATATGATGATTCTTATTAGATTAGGGTTTCATGTTTCATTGAACATAATCTCCTTTCATATAGTCAAATTGGTTTGAGGAAGGTTAAGCTTGTTTTACAGGTCTCTTGGAGCAAGAGAAGCAAGAGGAGGATTAAAGGATGGTTTGGATCAACCTTAATTGATTAAGGTATGAACCTATTTGATCTATGAATCTTGTTTACATTCACTTGCAAAAATTCATGCATTGTGTCTTTAAATCGTAGTATGTTGGTGGCCACTTAACCCCCACCCATAGGAACACATTCCTCTACAACAGAAATGGTGAGTTTGTTGGGGAGCCTTGTCTGTTTTGGGGTTCCTTGACTTATGTCCAATGTATTTAAGGTTTTAGGTCCTTCTTGCAAGTTAGGAGTAACTCTCAGACCTGTTTAAACACTTCCTCTGCCTTTCTAGGCCAATTTTTTACCTTTTTTGAGCATTCTGCCACCCATTCAAAGCTTCTGCAACCTGAGTGCATTGTTAAGAACCCGTGTCAACCCCCCTCTTTATTTTGTTGGTATGTTTTGTCGAACGCATATGCTTTGTAAGTCGTCCAATTAGCATGATGTATTATCCCACATTCATGGGTAGTAAGTAATAGTTGTTAAGTCATCCAGTTAATAGGTTGCATTATCCCACATTCATGTGGAGTAATAGTTGTTTAGATTAGACTTAGTATATAAGTATGTGTTGAGGCTATTGAAAGCACCGAAGAGTTATTTTGTATTAAGCTTGCTCAAAGGAGGTTGCCCCCTCGAAGTGGCCCGCGATCAATAAAATATCTTTTGTGGTCCAATATTTTTGCATTCTCATTGTTTATTGTAGGACGTTCTCCACAACTGGTATCAGAGCACTTTCCTTGGCACAATTGGGAAATTTTTTTTTCTTTAAAAAAAAAAAGACGGCAAAATTGGGTGGCGACTTTCAGATCAATTTCTGAAACTTTTTGCATAGAATCAGAAGAAACAAGTTGCATATCTGAATTCCTCTTTCAAAAATATGCAGTTTCAAAAAAAAATCATCTTATTTGAAGTTCTAAAAGTGGAGATATCGTGGATTTAAAATCAGTAATTTTTTTAGAATTTCGGTGATGGCCACGGAAATTGCAGAGCGAAAATCTTTTGACCGGGTACCTAGATTTCTATTCCAATTTTGTGGGTAGAAGTAGAGTGGTTGTTCTAGTTCCAGAAACAGTCTATAATATCGATTCTGAGCAATATAGATCGGGTTATGCTCATTTTAAAATTTTTCATCTCAAAAGCCTAACTGTGATTACGGGTTTTTGAGCATTGGCTGGAATTTCTGCCACATTTTCTCTGGCACTGTGATTATTGTAGTAGTTCTTCTTCTTGCAGCAGTATTTTTCATTCGGATCAGGGAATAAACCCTATCCGCTTAACTGTGGGAAGTACTTGGGCATAGCCCTAAAACTCATTGTGAGGAGTATCACAGGAACCCCGAAGTAGCTGGCCATTGAGAGGACATGTCAAGCGAAAAGGGAAATGACCCCCACTAGATTGACTAGATTCCCATCCGTGAGGAAAACCAAAGAGCTGTCATTTTTGGCCAAGCGGTTAGCAGTTTTACCTGCGCCGTGAAGTGAGGGGTACTGCCCCAATACTCAAGCCTGAGACAGCCTTGGTGGTCGAGTGACTACCTTTGAACCAATAGGAAGTCGATTATACTTAGGGTCAATCTTTATTTACAGTTGATAACGTGCAGAATTTTAGAATTGTCATAGATCATTTACTCCATTTCCTATTGATAAAACACAGCTTCTAGCACCGCCACAGATCAGTTCTTTAGATAAAAAAAAAGAAGGTATAAATTTCTGTTTTTCAGCCATATCTTCCTTGATTTAGCTCCGTTTTCCTTGAAATTTCATTGTCACCCCCATGCTACCATTCTGCATATTCCTTCAGTGAGGCCTTTATCCCCAATTTCGCTTCCTTAAGGCCGAAATCCCACATTTTTCAATTTTTAAAGTTTGTCATAACTTCTTTGATTCTCACCCAATCGCCTTCAAATTTTTCCACGGTGTTCATTTTCCATTTTCTGCTTCTTGTCCCTAAAAACGTGTCCAAAACCCCATAAAACCCCAATTACCCCCCCAAATTTTTCCCAAATCAAAAATCTAATTTTCTAAGACCCTCTCCATTTTTGTTTTTCTACCCATTACCTTGAAAAAAAAAAAACTGCTTATGGTTGTTACCCACGCCGGAGCAAATAAACAAATGGAAGAAGAACTTGCTGCCATCAGGTCCAAACTTGAGGATCTAGATAAAAAAAATTTCGGCCTCAATTATCAGCATTCACCCATGGACAACCGCCGCCAGCCTGAGTCTTCTGCAGACACTAGGTTCTCATTGTTTAGCCACTACCACAGGTTGAAGCTATATTTTCCTCACTTCAATGGTGATGATCCGACTTGATGGATTTATAGGGTAGAACAATATTTCAGTCTGCATAACACTTTTGATTTCAATAAAGTCCCCCTTGCATCCTTTCATTTGGAACATGAAGCACTTCAATGGTTCCGTTGGTACATCAAGGCTAATGCCGAGCCAAACTGGACAGATTTTTCCCAACTCCTCTTGCAGCGATTTGGTCCTAGTTCTTTTGATGAATTCACTGGAGCACTCACCAAAATTCGCCAAATTGGCTCTGTGTGGGAGTATCAGACAAAATTTTAGAAACTCACCAATCACACCGAGGGATTTCCTGATGCATTCTACCTTAGTTGTTTTATCAGTGGTCTGAAGGATGCAATACGCTCTGAGGTTAAAATTTTCTTCCCCCACACAATGATGGAAGCCCTCGGGTTGGCTAAGCTAGCAGAGGACAAGATCCGGGCTCAACAACGCTCCAAATCCACTCTTGTTCCATTTAGACCTATGGTTCCTCTAAGAACCCAAAATCTGCCAGCTCCTAGAACCACTCCTATCAAGCATTTGTCTGAAGCAGAGATGTGGGAACGTCGGGAAAAAGGGATTTGTTATAATTGTGATGAGAAATTCACACGGGGACATAGATGTGTTGAGCAAAATCTCTATCTCCTGGATGTGGATTCTCCACCTACACTTGAAATTTGTGAAGCTGCTCAGGATCCAGTAGATGCTCAGGTCAACATTCAGCAACCATCTATTGACCCTCATTCTCATGACGAACACCCCAAGATATCTCTCCACGCAATTAGTCGGAGTCACCGCCCCACAAACCATGCAAGTTGAGGGTTTCTTCAAGAATATTCCTCTTACAATACTCATTGATTATGGTAGCACCCATAACTTCATTGACCCTTAGATTGCCAAACAAGCTGATAGTTTTGTCCATCTTTGCTCCATCTTTAAAGTCATGGTTGCCAATGGGAGCACCTTACCTTGCAAAGGAAAGTGCCGCAATGTGTGTATCTCTATTGGAGATTATAACTTGCGCTCTAACATGTTTGCCATGCCTCTAGGAGGATGTGATGTGATTTTGGGAACTCAATGGTTACGCACACTTGGACCCATCTTATGGGATTTTGCTGAACTATGGATGCAATTTTCAGTCCCTGGGAACAAACACAAATTCAATGGCTTACAACCAGGTTCTCTCAGCATCATCAGTTCCCATCACATGGAAAATCTCCTTAAGACGAATTCACATGGTGTCATTTCTCAGCTCCATTTCATTCAGCTGCAACCTTCAGTAGTCTCAACTACTCCCTTGGATCTTTCATTCTGATGCACCTTTCAGATGCCTTATTTTTCCAATCTCTTCACTCTTGAGCGTGATGCTTAAGATAATGGAGTTGGGGTTGTCCTCTTTCAATATGAACATCCCATTGCCTTCACCGACCAATGCAATTCTGGAAATAATTTATCCATCTCTACATATGAGAAGGAAATGATGACTATTTTGCACACAGTACAAAAGTGGTGGCCATCCCTCTTAGAGAATCCTTTCAGCATCAAGACTGATCACCAGAGTTTGAAATATTTCCTGGAACAATGGGTCTCATCCCCAACACAACAGAAATGGGTTATCAAACTCAGGGATTATGACTATAAGAAGGCTCAAGACAATCTTGCAGTGGATGCTCTTTTCCACACATTTGATGCCCATGTTTCTCTTTCATTTAATTCTATGCCTCTTCCAACTTGGTTAGACTCTCTTCAGCAAGGCTATGCCAATGAATCCTCATTATATGAAGTCATCCAACAGTTGGCTAGTAACCCTTCTATGGTACCGTATTCCTCTTGGGATGGATTTTCTCTGAGATACACAGGTCGTCTGGTGCTTCCCCAGAGCACAGACCTTAAACATGTGGTCTTTTATGAACTGCATGCTTCTCCATCGGCAGCGCACTCTAGGTTCATCAAAACATATGAGCTGGCACGCCGTAACTTCTTTTGGAAGGGGGTGCAACACGAAATTCAACATATGGTTGCCGAATGTGTTCCTTGTTAGCACCACAAGGGTGAAACTACACTCCATCCATATATCACCTCTTCAATCGCACACATTTTCATGGCCCAGATATTCCTTCTTCATGGAATCCCTTATTCCATTGTCTTAGACTGCAACACAACTTTCACAAGTCATTTTCGCCTCCCTGACACCAAACTGCATATGACTTCAGTTTATCACCCACCAATAGAGGGTCCGAATATATTTGTCAACAAATATTGGGAAAATTATCTTCGTTGTTTTCCCTTTGAAGAACAACATTAGTGGGAAAAGTGGCTCCCTCTCGCTAAATGGTGGTACAATAATTCCTACCATACTGCATCTAAAATGAATCCATATGAAGCAGTTTATGGTCACGCACCTCCAGTACTCCTCCCATCCACCCCCAGCAGTTCACCAGTTCAGGAAATTGACATGGTTCTTCGAAATCGACATCAGATTCTTCACCTCTTGTAGGACAATCTTCACCTGATAAGAGCTCGCATGAAACAATAGGCTGATCAACACTGTTCTGAGCGCACTTTTCAAGTTGGTGAAATGGTTTTTCTTCATCTGCAGCGTTACAAGCAATCCTCCGTGAAAGACAAAGGGCATCAAACACTCGCTCGAAAGATCTCTGGCCCATATCTAGTTCTTCAAAAGATTGGGTATGTTGCTTATAAATTGGCACTTCCTCCTTCTCGCATTCAGCAAGTGATCGGCGCCAACATTAGCACACAAATTATTTTACCAGAATGGGTTAATGAAGGATCCATCATTTTGAATTCAGAGGCCATTCTCAATAAGCACACTTGTCAGCTTCTCTCTTGGTCCATCAAAAAGGTCTTCAATTCAGTGGCCCAGCATGCAACCAAAGGATGCTACATGGGAACTGCTCCTTCAGATTCAGCAACTGTTTCCACATCTAAAGCTTTGAGGACAAAGCTTTTTCTAAGAGGGAGGGGATGTTAAGAACCCATGTCAACCCCCCTCTTTATTTTGTTGGTATATTTTGTTGGATGCATATGCTTTGTAAGTCATCCAATTAATATGATGTATTATCCCACATTCATGGGGAGTAAGTAATAGTTGCTAAGTCGTCCAGTTAATAGGTTGCATTATCCCACATTCATGTGGAGTAATAGTTGTTTAGATTAGACTTAGTATATAAGTATGTGTTGAGGCTATGGAAAGCACCGAAGAGTTATTTTGTATTGAGCTTGCTCAAAGGAGGTTGCCCCCTCGAAGTGGCCCACGATCAATAAAGTATCTTTTGTGCTCCAATATTTTTGCATTCTCATTGTTAATTGTAGGAGGTTCTCCACATGCATTCACGACCTCCCTTCATGCAAACTGCGAATTCCTTTCTAAAACTTGCGACCTGCCTTAAGGAAACTCATGAATGGCCCTGTAAGTGAGTTTTTTCATCATTTTTTGATTTTTTGGGTGTTTTGAGGGTCGTCTTAGGGGTATTTACGGGTCCTATTCATGTGCATGACTCCAGGGAAGTAGCTTCATATCTTTTGGGTGCTCTTTATCTATCTTTTAATTCCTTTTCAAGTCCTTAAACTTTTTTTGTTTATTCCCCCCCCACCTCCTTCTTTGGCTTGACCTTGTTGGGAAAGGTGTTGAGCAACCTCTATTTGCAGGTCTAGATTGAACATTGGAGCTTCTTGGCCCTTGTTTTGTTTCAATATTGTTGTTTAGTCTCTTCATTCCACAGTGGTTGGCTTGTTTACATTTGCAAGTCTTCCTTACTAGTGAGGTTATTTATGACTTTAGGGCATCCTAGGGTTTGTTAGTGGGGTATAGAGCAGAAGTCTATTTGCTTTGCTTACATTACTTTGCATGCTTTAGTTTGTAAATTGTTTTTCTTTTGCATTCATAGAATAAAAAGGAAAAATAACATATAATTGCTTTATATGCATGTATATTAGTGTTTGGTCTTAAATGCATTGCATATCATTGTTCTTGAAAAAATAAAAATGAAGTTGCTCTTTCATGGCTTTCAATTTTTAGTTTGAAAAAAAGAGAATTAGGTTTGATTTTGCATTTAAATTTCTCGTTTGCTTAGTCACCTTGTTTCAACATTGAGACAAAACACCATTTATTTCACCTTTTCCAGCCTTTGAGTAATTAACAACCTTAAAAAGAATGCTTAATATCAAACATATATTAGTAATTTTTTATTTCTAGGGACGACACACACTAGTCTAGGCTAGTGTTTTGGGTTAGGGACATTTTAACTGCCCAAAAATTTAAACTCAAACATAGTGACCTAGATTTTAGGAATTTAACTTCATAGAGAAAGACACCGGAAAGCTTCTCTAACACATGATTCAAGCATGAGGTCGTGTGATACTGAGGACTTGAAGATACCCCTCCTATACCCAGTAGAGCATACACTAGAGCTTCTGCATGTTTGGGGACTTACTCAGTACCTCCTTCCAACCCCATGTGGTTCTTGGTACTATTTAGGTTTCAGGCTTAGCTACCCTGCCCATGTGCATCGGTTGGACTGACGACTATTTCACCGAAATTTCTCTGCGATTTTAGTAGCCTTAGTATCTTGTCTGCTAGGAATCTACACAAGTTATGATGGAAGGCTGTTTCCACTATACCTAGGGTAGACTTGGGAGGTAACCTCAATTGATATTTTGGGAGGGAGGTTTGGTGATTCAAATGCTTGCACCCATAAAACTCATCACGATACAAGAAGTAACTACTCTCTGAACTTCACTGGTTTTTTCTAGACCCTAATCATCCCAGACTTTCCTTTGGAAGGTACCTTTGTTTTCCTGGTTTGATTCTTAGGATTTTTTCTGCTAGTGGTGTGCTCTTTGTACTATTGGTTACTTGTTTACCTAAGTTGTTGGTTAAGTTAGAAACTATGGCTAATACCCCTACAGACACTAACTAGGATACCCCCATGCTAGGGGCTCCTTGTACTTTTCCTCTCACCGGGAATGTTGGTGTTCCTTTGATAGCCACCTTGAATCTACCTAGATTCACTCTAGGGATACCGGTCTAGTTTTTTTCCACTCCAACTATGTTGAATGATCCTGATGTTTCACAAGAAAGAACCTTATATAAAGGACATCAAAACAATGTCTCCCCTTCACCTGTAGAAACATCCGCTCCTCCTTTTACCTCACGCGGTGAAAGTTATGATACTAGTAACCTGCAGTCTAAAAGGAGTAAAAGAAGGAAGAATAAGAAGAAGACTCAAAAGAAAGGGGGCACCCATCCAACCTCTAGAGGTCATGTTGTATCTAACCACCTAGCCTTTGCAGGTCATGCTAGGGTCACCCACTCAACCTCTACAAGTCAAGTTGATCTTAACCACCCAGCCTCTGGAATTCATGCTCAGGGCACCCATTCAACCTCTAGAGGTCACATTGGATCAATCCACCCAGCCTATGGAAGTCATGTTGGGGGCACACCCTCAACCTCTGCAAGTCAAGTTGATCCTAACCAACCAGTGTCTGGAGGTCATACGAGGGGCAAACAACCAACCTTTGCAAGTCATGTTGGACCTAACCACCTAACCTTTGGAGGTCATGCTGGGGGAAAGTAGTCAACTAATGCAAATCATGTTGACACCGTTGAGAAAAAAAACCGTTTGAAACATAAGCCAAAGTTCCATAATAGGATTTGTGAAGGAGACCACCTTACCCACCAGTGCCTTGCTATTGCAGATGTACGAAGAGTTTGGTTCCAAGGACATCCTATTTCTCAATAACTTGAAGTTTCTCAAAAACCTATTCAACTTTCAGTTGATCAAGTGGTCGAACCAATGCAATATTCAGTTCACCTCACTCTTCCTTCGGAGAGTGAACTTTACCAAGTGATTGAACCATTGCTATCTTTGGTCGATCCCACTCTTCCTTCGAAGAGTGACATTCATCAAGTGGTTGAATCGATGCCTTCTTCAATCAATTTGATCCAAATAGTAGTTGGCAGGTTATCAATCTTTGATAAAGTCTAGCACTTCAACTGCTTCTCCTTCCTTGACAGGTATGTCTCGACAGGTTCGCCTCGATAGGTCCTCCTCGATATATCAGTCTTGACAAGTTCTCCTCGACAGGTTCGCCTCAATAGGTCCACCTCAATAGTTGAACTTCTAAATAGTTATAAATTCTCTTGTAACTGAATGTAATGGGTAGTCACCCAAGCATCTCAACATCCTATATAAGCTTGTACATTAATGTAATATAAACATCAATATGATTCCTCCATTTTTCATGGAGCAGAAGTAATAAATTGGTTCGAATTCTTGCATATTATCTGTGTGTATATTTCTTGTCAACCTAGTGTGTTTCCTGCTTGCTATTTCTTCTTATATGCTTCCGCCATAACAGTACTCAACTCATTCAGTCGACAGTTGTCCCCAACGTGCACCTGGGAAAATACTGGATCATTGGTATCAGAGCAAGATCTTGTTCAGAGTCTTAAGTTACATAAGCACTTCTATTGAAGTTATTTAAATTATGCCTATTTAAACACACTCGCAAACTCAACAACACAAGCAGACACTTCCTTTGACTTTAGAAAAGAAGGCTGAAGAAGTAGATAATAGACATGGAACTACCGAGAAATAACAACTCATATAAAAAGCATTAGCTCTCCAACGAACCGAAATGTTCACCCATTTCAGTGAGATTCTCATGAGAGTCACTGCAAACTCTGGGGAATCCTCGACGCGACCTCACTCTGATAAAATCAACCCCTTCAAAGTGCAAATGAATCTAGACATACCGAACCTTGAAGGCAATATTGACGCAAAATCCGTCGACAATTGGGTACAACAACTAAAATCTTACTATGTAGTGAATCAACTCTCTGAAGCAGAAAATATCACCATTGCGTCCTTAAAGATGTCAACCTCCGTACACTGTTGGTGGGAGAATCTATCGACAAATATGGAGAAAGAAGAAGACCCCATAGACACATGGGTAAAATTTGTCGCATATGTCTGAAAGGAGTTCTACCCACCCAAATAACTTGAACAATAGTATAAGAAGTGGCAACAACTAAGGAAATGGAAAGATAATTCTATACATAGTTACACCGACAATTTCTATAGACTCATGGATAGACTTGGGGTCAAAAAAGGAGAGAAATTGCTTGTATTGAAGTACACCATCGGTTTATCCTCATACATTCAACAAGAGATGAATTTTATGACTATCAGTATGCTTGCAGATGCATTTCATTACGCCATCAAGCTTGAAGCTAAATAGAAAGGAAAATAACGTTTCACGAACAAGCCAACAGGTTGAACATTGGACAAGAAGTCACCAACCGACTCCAACAAGTTCAAGAATCCTTCTTAGTTGACTCCACCAAAGCCTGATCATCAAAAGAAGAACTTTTAGAAAGACAAGAGGGATCACAAAAAACAAACTCCTACTGAGAAATGGTGTATTATCACAGTTCAACATGGCATGATATGTAAGAATGAAAATCTTAGAAGACATTTTTGGCAAAATTGTCGACATCCGACTTGTCCGACAGAACCATGGTAGAATCTAATCCAGATGCATCAACCCTTTTGGCTTTGACCTCGACCACTCCGATAGTCTCGACCATCGTCAATGAGGAAGAACAAGAGCACCTATTCCATACATGGATATGGGTCCAGAACAATCCATTACATCTGATTGTGGATAATGGTATCCAGAAGAAATTCATTTATGAATATCTTGTGAATAAATTAGGTCTTGTCACCACTCCAAATCCTCAACCTTACAATATCGGTTGGATGAAGGATGGGCAGGAACTAAGGATCACATGACAATGTTGACTTGCCTACTTCATTAATCCTTTTGAAGAAGAAGTACTTTGTGATGTGGCACTGCTTTCCGTAGCTAACATTCTATTTGGAAAAACCTACATATGGGATTGACACGGTACATATCAGTCACGGCCTCTGAAGGTGATTGTCAAAATCTGGAATCAATGATATGGCATACCAGAGAGACAACCCACATCAACGGTTGCTATGATATCTGCCAAACAAACAAAGAAGATTATCAATCATGCTCAAAAGTTCACATTAATTATCATCAAGGCTCAAAATTCTAGGAAGACTACAACAACGAGTCGACTCACCGACCAGCGCAGCTACCGACAACAACAACAGATCGACAACATTCTTGAGGAATACTAGAACATATGTCAAGCACTTGACAGAGTACCTTTGCATTGTTAGTTAAAACACTCCATTGAATTTGTTCCTGGTTCTTCATTACCTAACGCATCTTTTAACTGAAGATCCATTCTCGAAAACAAAGAGATTCGTAAAAAATACAGGATTTGATCAACAAGGGTCATATCCTCCCCGGATCCTCTCCTTTTGGAAGTCCAATTGTCTTAGTTCCAAAGAAATACGGGACTTGGCGCATGTGCATCGACTATCGGGCTCTCAACAAAATTTCAGTGAAGAACATATACCCTCTTCCACAGTTTGATGAACTCATCGACAATCTGAAAGGTGCTAAGTTCTTTACAAAACTTGAACTCAAGTCAGGATACCACCAAATTCCAATCACGGTCCATCGATGTATGGAAAAAGAATTTCAAGACCAAGGAAGGATTGTTTGAATGGTTAGTCATGCCTTTCGGTTTAACCAATGCACCTGCAAACTTCATGAGATATATGGATGACCTTCTATGACCTTTAATCAGTAACTATGTCATTTTCTATCTCAATGATATCTTGATTTTCAGTCGATCATGGGAAGAACATGTCAAACAACTTCGGCAAGTTTTCGACACTCTCCAGTAACATCGGCTATTTCTGAACATGGAAAAATGCTCATTTGTGATGACCAACATCAAATATTTGGAGTATGTAATTGACTCTGTAGGCATTCATGTTGACCCAGAAAAAGTACAGATCCTCAAATATTGGCCCATTCCTAAAAACATTCATGAAGTAAGAAGTTTTCTTAGTTTGGAGAATTTCTATCGACGATTCATACTTGGCTTCAGTCACACTGCATGGCCTTTGAATAAGTTGACTAAAGGAAATGGGAAAACTGTCTTCAAATGGACACCAACACAACAACAAGATTTTGAACAAATAAAAAAAAAGCTTTGTACTGCACCAGTACTTGTGTTACCTGATTTGCATCAGCCCTTTGATATTGATACGGATGCATCGGACTATGCCCTCGGTGTAGTGATCACTCAGTCAGGTCACCCAGTCACATTTCATTCTAAGACTTTCAGTGACACTTTTAAAAGATACTTGACACATGAAAAAGAAAAATACACCATTGTGCAAGCTCTTAAGAAATGGAGACACTACATTCTTGGCAAGGAAACAATCATCCTCACTGATCATAAACCTTTGTAGTTCGCACCGTCCCAGTCAAAACTACAGACAACTCGACAACTCAAGTGGATTAATTACCTACAACAATTTTAGTTGGGAATTAAGTATCGGAAAGGAAAATCTAATGCCACAACCGATTGTTGTAGTAGACCACTCATTACTCTACTATCTATAGTAATGAGTATGTAGGGTTATGACACCACTACTTGGCCGTTATTGTATTAAGTAGAATGTGATTTTTCTACAATATATCAATAGCTTCAGACCGACATGTTATCAACTATCGACTACTTTTTGAAAGACAACTTGCTATACAAGCTTGGGTTTCTTTGTGTACCGACCAGTGAGCATCGACAGAAGCTCATTTGGGACGCACACTATAGCAAGGATGCATGACATTTTGGAGTCGAAAAAACACTTGTTATCCTCCAAAAATATTTTTACTTGCCTTCACTTAAATCTGACATCAACAAGTACATTTGATCGTGAGTGGTATGTGCCATTGCTAAACCACCAAATTGAAGACAAGGACTATATACACCCCTTCCAATTCCTAGTCGACCATGGGAATATATTTCTATGGACTACTTGACGGGATATCCTACTACCAAACATCAGCATGACATGGTGACTAGTAGTAGTCGATAGATTTTCCAATAGGGTTATACTCATACCATGCAAGAAGACTATGACAACACAACAGTCTACTTAGCTCTTCTTTGAACACGTGTGGAAAAATTATGGCCTCCCGACGACCATTATTTCCGACAGAGATGCTAGATTTGTCAGCACCTTTTGGAAAAATCTCTGGAAATAGATCGACATGAGACTTTCTTTGTCGACAGCCTTCCATTTGCAGATAGACGGACAAACAGAAGATGCAAATTGCTTAGCCGTACAATTTCTTTGCATATACAACCACAAGCATCATTGAACATGGGATGACATCCTTCCCTACATACAACACAACTGCAATCGTGCTCAACACAACTCTACGAGAAAGATTCCATTTGATATCCATTATGGATTTCAAACCTTAGTTCCTATCGACTTAATCAGTTCCTCGACACAGTCGAATGACATCGAATTCAAAGGACGAGAAGTGGAGAAAGAATAGAAGTTCAAAGATAAAATCTACAACATTCAGAAGCAAGCACATGAGATGTTGCAATGAGCTAATACAAAAGATAAGTCCCAACATGACAAGCATCGTATCCTCATTCATTCCAAATTGGGGGTCAGGTCTGGTTACATCTAAAGAAGGAGCGCTTCATTGGTCCATACATAAAGATGAAACCTTTGCGATATGGTCCATAGAGTATCCTTAGACAAATTGGAGAAAACAATTTCCAGCCCGACATTCCTGCATACCTTGGCCTACATCCAGCTTTCAATGTAGATCTGCTTCGACCATACCATGCACCATTGTTGGAAGAGAATGATTTGCAGACAACATAACCTGAAGAAATCCATCTAGATGTTCAATAGCCTCTTTTTTGTAACACCATTGTGGGACGACACATACGCCATACAAGGACGAACTCCATTCCCTTGTTTCTAGTGGCTAAAGCTGGACAATTCCTTGCGCAAGGAAAATGGTACTATGCTAATGAAGTCGCCAACAAGTTTCCTCACCTAAACGAATACATAATGGAGATCATTGTTTCTTAAGGAAGGCAGAATGATGCAGCCAATAGTTGGTAGGTTTTCAAGATTCGACAAAGTCTAGCACTTTGACTGCTTCACCTGCCTCGACATGTCTGTCTCGACAGGTTCGCCTCGACAGGTCCGCCTCGATGGTTGAACTTCTGAACAATTATAACTTCTCTTGTAACAGAACGTAACTAGTCACCCAAGTGTCTCAACATCCTATATAAGCATGTACATTAATGTAATATAAACATCAATATGATTCCTCCATCTTTCATGGAGCTGAAGTAATAAATTGGTTCAAATTATGGCATATTTTCTCTGTGTATATTTCTTGTCGACCTAGTGTGTTTCCTGCTTGCTGGTTCTTCTTATATGCTTCTTCCATAATAGTACTAGACTCATTCAGTCAACTATTTTCCACAACGTGCACCTGGGAATGGCTTGGATCACAATCCCACTCTCCCTTTGGAGAGTGAAGTGTCTACTAGTCACATTTTCTTCATTGCGAGTTCATAACTTTCTAAACAAGGGGGCACATACTTCATTTCGAATGAACCCACAACAAGTTCTCGGATTGATTCCTTTGATTGGGATAGCCTAGATGAGCCACCTCTTCCTTCGGTTTCACCTTTCCAGATAAAGGTTCAAGTCAAACGCTACACGATTTCTTGTTGTATTGTAGATGAAGGAGCCTTTGTTAGTATTTTATCCACACGTGCTTGGAGAGCCATGGGATCTCCCAACCTTTTGTCAACTGATGATTAGTTGTTGGGATTCGATAGAAGAACTAGTCAAGCTATGGGAATCCTTTCTCAAGTAGCTGTTACTTTGAGTAGGAAGATTTTCTTAGTTGATTTCATGGTTATTGAGGACCCCTTGGACTTTAATATGATCCTTGGGTGTGATTACATATATGCTATGAAATATGTTATGTCTACACTTTTTTGTGTGATGTATTTTCCTCATAATGAAAGTATTTTCACTGTTAATCAGATGCCGTTTCTTGATCCTCCTACTCATTCGAATATAGATAAGGTATTTCCTTTGTTAATTCCCAGTGTTTCAGTAGACACTCCCCTGCCATGGGTGAATTATGTGGCCTCATACCCTTCATGTTAGATTGCTATTGAGAAGAAGCCTTTGAATTCATGCTTACCTTCTTGGGACTTGGTCCCAACAGGTTAACCCATGTTTTACTCAATGGGTACTTTGGAGCCTTCCCTCCACCCTATTGATCCAACTGAAATTTTAGACATGTGTCCTATCTAGGATGGTCTCCTTCCTTCAGATGAAGTATTCCTAGAGTCTTTGATACAATCTGACCTTCTTTTGGATGTTGAATTAGTTGTGTTTAATTCCAACCCTGAATTGTTAGTTGAGTTTGATATTTCTGATGATTGAATCTCTTATGCTTGTATTGTTGAGTATTTGGATTCCCCAACAAACAACAAGTCAGTGGTCCTGATGAGTTTGATTTTGCTTGTATATTTTTTGACTCCTGTGATCTTAAGTTTGTTCCTGCAGACTCTATCACCCTTTTCAAATTTAGCTCTCTTTCTGAGGTTGATCTTACTAATTATAAATCCCTGGGCCTTGGAATTATAGAGTCCTCTTCAGTTGATTCTGCCTTGACTACACCTTTTGTAGAAGATAACAAAGTTGCAAGTGTTTCTACCAAAGTGACCTGTATCAGATCTTTTCTTCTAAATATGATCTTGATGTTGTTGTTTCTTGGAGACAGGATTCTTAGTTGGAGTCACAACGAATTACTGGTCTCACCTTGTTGTTCAAGCTGTAACTGCATCCTCATGTATTATGCTCGCGCTTATGAGCCTGAATCCAAATTCCACACTTTTAGCTCGCTATATAATCCCTCATCTATGGCCTCATCATCACTCATTTTTGCATCATTTGGCCAGTACAAATTGACACCCTTTACCTTGAGGAGACATTCCCCGAGTGTCCTTATCTTGCTTATGTTCGTTGCACTATGCTTAGGTCTTTTCCTTGTGCTTGGAACTAGTTTCGCCTGCCTCTGACACTCGTCTCCTCACATTTAGAGAATTCTTCCTGCTCTCCTTAGAGCTCGTTAAAAAGAGTAAGGTGGCCACAAGTATAATTTTCCGGTCTTGTTAAAACTTTTTGAGAAATATATGGAGTTATCTTCAAGCCCTGTTTTGACTCCTTAAAAGTGACTACATTGTTGAGTTCGCTTGTCCCTTCAAACTCGTTAAAGGATGTCAAGGAACATTCACATAGGTATAAGTTTACCCATTTTTCTCTTCAGGTATAGATTTATCTCTTTTCCGGGACTAGAGGACTAAACTTATAGAAAAGGAACTTGGTCGAGCTTAGTTTTCTCTTTTTCATGCTCTGGACCTAAACATGAAAAATATCCTGAGCGTTCTTTATGTCATTGTAATGCTCGTTAAAACTAAGTATAAAGCATTGATTTTACTGTTGTCTGTCCCATTCTCATAAATAAATGGAACCTTCCAAGTGATCTTTCTTTCCTTCACACTCGATAGAAACTAAAGAGTTTTTGCTTGCTTTTGAAGGAGAGTCAGTCTGGTGATAGTTTAACCCTTTTTTGGACCTTACTGATTAACTATGAAAAATACATACCTTAGTTCTATTGGACTAAGAGAGTTCTCCTCTCGATTGTTTTATACTTTTTCAGACTTAGGAGACTAACTTTACGAAAAATCACCCCCTAGAGTCTTCTTTGGAGTTTTCAGACTCTCAAAACTATGAAAACACCACCGAGCATTCATTAATTTGGGCTTGTAAAATCCAGTTATCATCGCTTTATCAAGAATTCTTATGTTTCTTCTTTGAGCTTTCCAACAACGATTAAGGTCCCGAGTTTGTTTTCTTGGACTCGTTAAACCTTTACAAGAAAGAGGGAAAGGGAAATTCATTCACATGCTTTTTTTAAATTGTGGCAGCAAGTCTTGTCTCCTTTAACAAAGCACTAGTTTTGAGTTTATCAATATTTGGGTTCTAGTTTTTGACCTTATCCTGATCTAGAGTTTTACTCCTCTAGTTGGCTACTTTTCTAATTATATGGGGAAACTGTTAATGTCTCCTACATTGTAGATTTGTGTCGTTGGTCTTTTTGTGTCAAAATATGCCCAAGTCACTTTTGTGTCATGATCAATGTTCAAGGATAAACCTTTTTCAGTCATTCTACAGTTGCCTTGACCTTTTGTGTTGACCATTCCCTAGTATCGGTTCATCACATCATGTCTTCGATGGTCACTGTCGTAAAATGTTGTACCAATTCCATATTCAATCAGTCTTTGAATTACCTCATGTTGGATGATGTAGGATGCCTTAATGCCTTCCTTCTAACAGATCTCTTCCTATTGACCTCAACACATATTGCTTTGGGAATGAGATTTAGAGTTTATAACAGTACCTTGGGGATTGCAGTCATCAATGGAAATTTACCTCGCTATTGGGTAGTGGGAATACCGTAATGTATGCTACTCGATGGATTCTTCAAGTGTTCGACTTCAAGACCATTTGTTCACACTTGTTAGAATGTACTAGGTACATTGGGGACCATTTTCATTAATGATGGTTTCCCTCACGTTTGATAATGGTTCTCATCAATGATCGATAATCAAATGTTTTCTCCATGTTTGAATTTAGCTCCTTTATTCGCATGGATGGGATTCGTACGTTTGGTCATTTTGGTTTGAAGACCTTGGGCCGACAATAACATCTTCCTTTTTTTCTATTTCCCAAGTTATGCAAGACCTTGCCATACTTTATTTGACATTTGCTGAGACATAGATCCACCTTGTATTCTTGTCGCTATGATCGATTGTTGAGCATGGATCCACCTTGTTCATTTGTGGTTGCGACTCCTTTAGATTTGATATGGTGCCTTTTTGCATATTGTGCGACCATGATAGTTACATCAATTATACACATGTTGGATCTGCCTGTATCTCTATGGTGATTATTTGCATATGGATGTGTATGTACCATAGATCAATTTTGTTTGACATTTATCTCTCTTTCAGGTACTTTCGTTCGAACCTATGATCTTGGATTCTTCATCTCTTCAACTCCATACTCAGTTGTTTCTTTTTTATAATGTATTTCGGCTATCATCTTCCCATATAACCTCATACATTAGGGGGCATCTGTTATAGCCTAAAATGACACATCTCTTGCTATGATCACTTTCACATGTTTTCCTTGCATGTCGACACTTCCATGATGTCATTTCATGAAAGTCATTGAAAAATGACCTAAATTGGAGGAGCCATATATAGAGTTTTGTAACTCCATTTGACCTCTTCTCTAGACTATTGGAAATATATCTGAGTAAGGAAAAAACATTTAGAAGACACCAAACCCTGAAAATGCATGGAAGTACCCTAAAAGTGAGATTTTTTGATCCATTTGCAACTTTTCTTAAGAAAACCCACAAATTTTCCTTAGCATTCGTAACTATGCTTCACATAACCCGTGATCTTCTCCTGTAGTGGTAAAAAAATTATAAAAATATGAAAATATTGAATTAGGGGTGGTTTAGGAACTAATCCTGCAGTTGTAACTGATTCTTATTCGACCCTAACTCTTCAAAAACGTATATAAGAGATAGAGAGAGGCCCATCAGGGGGAATTGACCTTTGTATTGTTATGCTGGTGGAATTGGGACTCTCATCTCCCCTACCTTTTCCCTAGATTCCATCTTCCTGTGTTGCAGAGATTGGAGTCTGAGATCCTTGGAGAAGAGAAGCATGAGAACCAGATCAAGGTTTCGTGAGGTACCTAGCTTGAGGAGAAGGTAATATTTGTACTTCTTCCATGATTAATAAATATGTGATGTTATTCCTCTTCCAAATCAATGTGTATTATGTATTGAATCTCTATTTGTGATTACATGATGATGCTTATCAGATTAGGGTTTTATGTTTCATTGAACATATTCTCCTTTCATATAGTCAAATTGGTTTGAGGAAGGTTAAGCTTGTTTTGTAGGTGTCTTGGAGCAACAGGAGGATTGAAGGACGGCATGGATCAACCTTCATTGGTTAAGGTATGAACCTATCTATTATCTGAATGTTATTTACATTCACTTGCATAACTTCATGCATTGTGTCTTTAAACCCTAGTTTGTTGGTGGCCTCTTAACCCCCATCCATAGGAACACATTCCTCTACAACAAATGGAATGAGGGAAAAAGGGAAGGGAAACTACTTGAAACTAACAAAAAAATGTGAATGGTAAAGATTAAGTCACTTATTTTTTTGTCAAATTTCTATAGAGAAATTGTTTACACTGAACATGATAATATCTATTTTTATTTCATACTATTTGTTTTGATTTCATAAAACATAATTGAATTCCATAATACTTTCATTATTCACAACGAGGAGGCAATGAAATTATGGGTTACATTGTATGAAGAGAAGAGAATGAAATCAAATAGGGACATGAAAGAATTCAAACATTTGAATAGTAGAAGTATGCCTTATCCTAATCATTCAAAACAAAATTGATAATGATGTCCCAATGGTTGGGTGGCTAACTAGAATGAAGAGAAATATGGTGTAACTAGTTTTTATCCACGAGGTGAAGATGAGGCACTAAATATAGGGACCAGGTGCAACAAGTATCTAATAATATTTATGTGTATATTTTTACCTTTATAGTGCACATTTGAATTATAACATCTACATGCTTTTCATTAATGCCCAAGTTACTAAAAATATAATACCATCATTTGTACACATTCTATAAGTGCAGTTGTTCTCATATATGTGGGCATATGGATACCATTTTTGCATTGAGGATGTCAATTATAGATGCGCCACATTTGATTGTAGAGAGGGAGTCAAGTTTGACCATTCTAATAGTGCTAGCCACTTAGTCAAAACACAATAGAGGGAAACTTAGGTTATGTTGGAAAGATATAAGATATCTTTCAAGTGGACTTCTTATCTTTCCAATGTGTTTTTTTAGGTAAAAGTGGTGGGATACCTTAAACCAAAACAATCTAAAGGAATATCATGAAAGTGGGCTAATATATATCAACTCTAGAATAATTTGGGTTGAAACTAAAGAGCCTTATGTTTTTTTTTGTTTTCCCAAAACACTACAACCAAGTGTTTTTCTACATGGATGTATTGGATAGGGATTGGTGGTTCATACTTAGATGCGTTCTAAGGTCAAAAACATCTTTTTGAGAAAACCAATTTGATAATGCCAAGTGAGGAAGATAATCAAGGTGATGGAAACACTCAAGAAACTTTTAAAAGTTATTATGTTTTTTTAATGTTTTCCCAAAACACCACAACCAAATGCTTTTACCCAGATGTGTTGGATAGGCCCTTGGTGGTTCGTACTAAGACGCGATCTAAGGTCAAAAACATATTTTTGAGAAAAACAATGTTATAATTACAAGTGAGGAAGATAATCAAGGTGATGACAACACTCAAGAAAGTTTTAAAACTTATTTTATTTGTGGCAAGGTTCACTCAAGAAAGACAAAGTACATTTTTTTTCCTCATATACATTTATCACATAATAAAGGAATACTTGTTTATTGCAACAATGCACAAATTTCATTTTAGTATTCATGCCAAGTCATGGAAACATATATAGTTTTACTTTTGGATCGAGTGAAAAATGTAACTCCCTCATAAAAGATAAACAAAGGAGATTGTGAAGGGTCCAAAAGAGAATGCCATTAGAAGGATAATCCAATGCCCAAAATATTTGGTCTCTTCCAAAGGAAACATTAAAACAAAAGGATGTTAGGAATGAAAAACAAATATAAGCATGACAGGAATCCACGAGGTGGACATTGAAGAGCTGTGTAGTGTGTTTCTCATATCTAGTTCAATATTTTGGGAGGCAATTAGATATGAACATGAGTAAGGGATATTTGTGAAACAACTTGTTTGATGAGCCAACATGAGAGAAAATAATGACTTATAGTTCAAAATCTATGAAATTATTATCACAGGGATGTAAACACTACTTTAAATATTTACCTTTTGAACATCAATTTAACTTCAAAGTTATTAAGAATGGATTTTTGATATTTTTGTTTTGTGTGTAGGTCCAAATAAAGGAAATATTTTCTCCGAGGAAAAGGGAATCATTAAAATTCTAGAAGTATTACACTAAGGAACCTTGGAACCTAGCATCCAAGTCCACATAAGAATGACTATTCATGTCACGAAATTCACGATTAAGGAAAATTCGTTAACATATATGATTCATCTTCATGTGATCCTGAATATGGGTGGAGTGTCCACCCGAAACGTGTCGATCATTTCTAATCTCTACACAGTAAAAATCCAGAATACCTGGCACACAATAGTTAAATACTGTGGAAACACTCATACTCAAAAACACCTATGATGTAGATAAATCACCTTTTCCTCCTCCCTAAAAGATAAATTACAAAAGGAGGGAGCATCATATTCATAGGTCGAAGATACAATAATTTATACTAAGAAATCCCCCTCCCCCCTTTTTATTTTTTATTTTTGTCCGTAAGTAAAAGAAATGAGGGAAGTATTTATAAGAGGAAGAGTGAAACAATTATGAATAAAAACGATTCAAATTATAAGAAGAAACATGCAAAGACGAGGAACAAAGGGGATTTTTGCTTTGAGTCAATTTTCATGTATTGATGCTGACATTTTGAATGAAGAGAATCCAACCCTTGACCAAGTGTTTTTTTGAGAAATTTGATTTCTATGTGCATATGTTGTGGACTATTCTACTATGTTTGTTGAGAATTTGGGGATCTGTAAGAATGTGTGAACATTATAGAATATTCTTATGTGTAGTTTTAACATTCTCATTTTTGTTTTTTGGAAGTGTTTATTTAAATTTGTGAGAAAAGGACTACAAATAGTTGGTTTAATGTTGGAATATTATGGGCTTGTATCGATTTACTCGTATCTTATCTTTATATTTCAACAAACTAATTCATGAATTTATGAGAGGACTATGTTTGACAATGTGCTTACTTCATCACTTCGATAAGTAATGTTTGAACACATGCATTTGCATCCTATGTTAAATGCATTTTAATATTTTCATCCTATATTAGATGCATTTTAATATTTAGTTTAATATTTAGGTTATGGAATAGGTTGTAACCAGTAACTCCAAAATCATTAATGTCCCTCGGGCCAAAATACAGATGGGTTTCCTATTCCAAATGATGTCAAGTTTAATAAGGACTTTTTAGTAGGGGTAACACCTATTGTTATCCAAGGGCGGTAGGTGTGGGAGGGGTTATTTATGACCCGAGAGGAAAATTAGTAGAATCCTTTGCTTGGGGGCTCGGTTCAAGAACTAATAATGAAGCAGAATGGTTAGCTCTTCTGTATGGCATCAAAATAGTAACTAAGTTGAACATAGGCAAATCAATTATAGTCGAAAATTCTCGACAAGTAATACAAAAGATGCAAAGTGGATACAAGAATGGGAATATTAGATGTAAAATAATAGCGAGAATAATTTCACATTTTATTGAAGGAAAATACCTCAACTTCAAGCATGTTCTCTGAGGAAACAATGGAAAAACGGATTTGCTAGCCAACCAAGGGTCAAAACTTGATCTAGGAGTGGTGATTCTTCATGGCATAGGGACTATGCTCCAACCTATGCCATGAATAACTCCCATATTAGCATATTGAGCCTATGGTTTGTGATTTAATGAATTGGAAGGAGGTTACATGGTAGCTGACATGTAGTGGCCCATGTGATTGTCAGACAGTGCCTTCAAAGTCTAGGCATATGACATTTACTTCGGCACAAAGTATCAACTACCCCTGCATGAGAAATGGTAGAGGATATGGGAGTATTTCAAGGACATGTACGGGGTTATTTTCAGCATTTAGAGTTGGAGAGGGAGGCTACCGTGGTTGCTTTTGTCCCGAATCACTGGAAATATTTAGAAGTTTCTCTAGGTTTTCGATGGTGGATAGAATAGAAATGGATGTTGAGAAAAGCAGAGGAAAAGGGTGGATTGTGTGACTAAACAACATAAATGAAATCATTATGGATTTGAAAATAAATTTGAGGAAGGTCTTTGAGGAATTTTGTAGTGGAATTCGATAGAACCAGGAAGTTTCAACTGATATCGGGTATGTGCTTAATAAGCAGTCCTGTCAAGAATCAATAATTGAAGACAAAGATAGAGATATTAAATAATTACATGGGAAAGTTTACAGAATAGCAGAATATGTCCGAAATTTGGTTAGTATGAACCAATGCAATAATTTCCAGGAAACGTTACCTAACAGAGTGCATCCAATGGAAGAAATTTCAGTCTCAAATCCTGTTCTAGGCGGGAATGCAACGTATAAGCAGTAGTGATAATGTCCCAGGTTTCTGTTGATGTTTTTTTGTATTATGTTAAACTTCCAATTCATCAAGGTTATCCCTGTTTTTGTATGGTGTAAAACAAGAGGAATTGTAAGGCCTTTAATAAGGATAAGATAACTATAACTTTGGTAGTTTTTTCTTATGTAAATACATATATTAGACTACATTTTCTCCTATTTTGGATGGCTATGCACAACCTTTTTTTCAATGAAAATTTACAATTTCTGTTAAAAAAAACACATGTTGTTGGCCAAGGTCATTTTGAACCATCAACACCCAATAAGATAACAATTGCATGATCACATAAGCCAAGTGGTTGGAAATTTGAAACATGTTGTGTCTATTTGCTGACACATGCATTTTTACCTAGTGGTTTCATCATCCCATGGAAAAGTTGCTACTTTATGCCTTGCCATTGGACATCAAATGCATAGTCTTTTGGGTTGGATTTTTTCATCATCTAAATTTACTATTGCGTCCATCGAGCCAATAAATTGATGCTATAGATACCATAGTTCATAGAAAGTGTTTTTTTACATAAATAGGTAAATATTTATAATAAAATGGGTTGTGGAAAAACCAAGTAACCAAATGGTACAAGGAGTTTATAAATTTGATCAAAATTTCTCTACTAAGCTGAACTATCATACATAGTTCTTCACGAGGGAAAAAAATGAAAATAGAGCTTGATACTTTCCTACAAAACCTTACAAAACTTAAAACTATATTGCTCAATCTAGGCCACGCTTTCCTTGCAAATGCGGATTCTCGGTTAATTCTACAACAATATGTTGTATAATTTCTTCCTTAACACCCTCTCATATTTAATAAATTAATCGTGACATTTGGATGTCCAACCATACATTGGGAACTACACACAAACCCCAAGATAATATCATACTATGTTTCAGAGTCACTTAGAAACTTAACATTGTAGCAATTGTTATTGACATATACTCCATCAAAAATTTGATGTGAAATGAATCAATATATACTTTTTCATCTATCTTGGTGCTTTTTGGGTGAAAATATTGGGTGAATTAGCTTGCAGGGGCCATTTTAAAGGCATGGCTCACTTTGCATATTTGGGGTACAAACCCTTCTAGGGCTTGTTTGAGGGGATAAATGATGTTTTTTAGGTCATGATTTCATTGATTCAACAATGACCCTCGAAGCTGTTCTACACTCCAAGACCTTTCCAACAGTGCAATAAATTCCTTAATTGGATATTGTATGATGAAGTTATATCTCCCACAAGTTGACCTATCCAGTTGACCACCATGGTACCAAGTGTATTCCACATAAACTCTAATTTTCCACACACGTGACACTAGTCACATGTGAACTTTAAATAACATTTTTGAATTTCCAAAACCCTAACCCTAATTAGGAATTGAGGCATGCAAAAACCATAAAATTAACCCTAGACGACTATTAGATTATGTTAAATGCCATGTCGTTAGGAGACAAAGGGGTTCCATTCTCATGATGTTATTGTATTGTGCCATAGTTGAGAAACAACACTAGAGTGGATATTAGAGTAGAATAGAGGAGGTAGGAGATCCTATAGTAGCCATTCTAGTTGTAGAGTCATAGGTAACTCCATTGGGAGTACCTTTTCATTTTTATTTTCATTCTATATAAAAGAGAAAGGCATAGTCATAATTTCTTATTGGGGTAATTTTTATGGAGAAAAATTCCTATGGATTGGGGTGGATCACAAAAGAAATTACGACACCAGAAATAAATCCATTTCCATATGCAATAGAGATAAACAAAGCTAACACCAAGGGATAAAATGCGTACCTTATTCCAGACGGAGGTAGTAGATCTTCGTTGAGATTTTCAACCACACTTGCACCTACATTTCATTCTCAACAACAATGAAACATATAAGCATGATAAGTATTAAGTGTTAGAACTACTCTAGCATATATAAATCCAATATGTATAAATCAAAGCAACTACATCCATGGACAAGAATATTCATAAGTGACAAACTCTGTCGGCACCTCGTCGAAATCGAGAGATCGAGTCCTCTACCACTTAAATCCTCAATATCAATGGAAAAATCACAAGACAAAGGAAATCTTGTGAAGATCATCAAAGGCTGCTTAAAGGACAAAGGGATGCAGACTCAAGTATGCAAGAATCAGGCACAATTCCACTATAGTTTCCTTGCTCTCATCAATTCTCCTCCTCTAATGCATCCAATAGGCTCAATATATATCCCTTCCATAGGAAGTGAAGGGTTGAGTCAGAGCATTTTTGGGAATATGGACAGCCAATAGTCAATCCATTCGTTTACTTGATGAGAAAAACCCTGAATATTTTATTTTTGGGCACATTTCCCGATGTATGCGGGTCATATTGGAGCAAGCTGCATGTACACATGGTCTGTAAGATTGTGACCTGCGTATACCAATAAATAGGATTTAGATGGTTAAGAGATTATTTCTTTTGATGGACTGACTAATATGAGAAAATAACACTTTCAAACTCTCTACAAAGCACATGAAAGAGATTCGATTGCAGAAATCATCTGGATAGCCTAGCCTTTCCCAAGTTTTGTAAATGGGGAGGACAATAGGAATATAATGGAGGAGGTTTCCTAGAACACAATATTAGAAGTGTTACATAGTTTTTAAAAAGACAAGAACCTTGGGCCAGATGGGTGGCCAATAGAGTTCTTTTTAGAAACTTTTGATATTTTGGGGGAAGATCTCCTAAAGGTGGTAGAAGAGTCTATACTAACTGGTCAAATACTTGACTCTTTCAACTCCACTTTTATTGCACTCATTCCAAAGTTCTATAATCCTTCTTCCTTTGATGACTTCAAACCAGTTTCTCTTACAAATGGAATTTACAAGATAGTTGCAAAACTTATTGCAGCAAGAATCAAGGGTATTCTTTCAAAACAAATTTCAAAAGAATAGTTCAGATTTCTTGAAGAAATGAAATCCACGAGGCAATAGGGATCCCATAGGAAGTAATTCATAGTATGAAGTGTAGATAGGACAAAGGAGTGGTCATCAATATGGATCTATCTAAGGCATATGGAAAGGTAAATTGGATCTATATAACACTTCTCCTAACACATATGGGATTTGAAGTTCCATTCATAAATTGGGTCATTAGTTGCATTACCTCAATATCCTTTGTAGTTATAATTAATGTATATACACCATATTTCTTTGGAGATAAAAGGGGCTTGCGATAAGGATGTACACTATCCCCTCTTATTTTTCTTCTAGTAGCTGAAAGGATTAGTAGATCGTTGGATTCAATACAAATATTTGGCTCATTCAAGGGAACCATGATGTCAAATATACTACAAATCACTCATGTTCTCTTCATCAATGATATTTTGATCTTCTGCAATGGATCTAGAGGGACACATAAATGCTTGCAAAAATATTGGAATTATTCTTCCAAGCGATATGTATACACACAAATGTTCCAAAGTCTATTTTATCATGCATTAATATGGAGGAAGTTGAGGTTCATTATTCCAAAGGAAATTTTCCCTTCCCTAAATTAAGTCTAGACGATGGATTAAAATACCTTAGGTTTCATTTAAAACCAAACAACTTCCAAAAAAAAATTGAATGTGGCTGATCACAAAACTCAAAAAGAGAATCAATTTGTGGAGTCTTAAATGGATTTATAGAGCTGAAATACTTGTCCTGGTAAAATTGGTCTTAGAGGCCATCCCTGTCTATTAGATGTCACTATTTCATATTCCAAAAGGAATTTGGAAATGGATAGAAGGTTGTGCCTCATATTTCAATGGATTGCTCATAAGGAACAGTATGTGGTGCCTTGGGTTAGGTGGGAT
>LPNX010019261.1:175035-190043 GCA_001517045.1 Pseudotsuga menziesii | reverse complement strand
TATCATGCTAGAACATTTATTACAATTCCCTCATGGGGTATGAACATGTGATATAGTACAACAAGCATTTCCCAGAAGTACTTCCAAAGGTCTTTTTGAAGTCTGAACAAGTTAGCCCTGTCCGGTTCACCGGGCTCACTTGATAAAAACCACTAAGTACAAATTAGGTGGTAACAGGAGGATTCCATGCGATTGGCACATCCAGTTTTGTTCAATCCTGCGGAACACTGAGGCAGTACTAGTGTAGCATTTTGTTCAAATTTTGTAAAGCACTGAGGACAGTGCTCTTGAAGGGGGAGGGGAATGTAATACCCCAGTTTTAACCCCGCTTGCATTAAAATACATAGGATACATATGTTGTAAATAATCTTGGTTCGGAGCTAAAGGCCAAGGCCCCACCATAGATTTGGTTATGTTGTGTTTCTGATTAGGAATGGTCACCGATGGTATATCGGGACATGTGGCATATATTTAATTGTGGCATCATGTAAACATGCATTTTAATTAAATAACCCAACCAGTTATGTTCCCAGCAACTAAATTGAGAAGGGGCATGATTCCAAAGGATAAGGAAAGGGGGATGTGGAACATTGAGTCACGGGGGAAAACTATGTGTCACCACCTCCCTTGGTGACCCTACCACGCCCATGCTTGCTCTCCTCTCCATGATGTAGGGACCATTCTGCCCACTCCCTCAGATCGTGGCTGTTCATTTTCCTCATGCAGGATGAGGATAAAATGTTTTACCATCCATTGTGTGGGGGTTCGCCTCCTCTCTCTAGTGCTAATTGCCGGTTTGTAGTTCTATTCTTTCCATCCACACAGAGAACAAAATTCTACCTCCACGCATTGGACTATGTATTGTTTTTTATCCATCATAGAGGATCGTGAGTGGAAATTATTGGGATTTTTTCCCACTAATTGATGGGTGCGGTTTTCCTCACGCATTATTGATTGAGTTACCTACAATGCGGCATTGGTAGAAGATCGGGGTGATCTTTCCTATGAATCCACGCTGAGCTGTGAATGTTGGCCGTGTCTTTTTAACCATTTTCTGGTCTATGTAAGTCTCTTAGTGATATTATTGAAGATTGGTTTGCTGTGGGTTCATGTGAGTGTGTTAGTTGTTGTTGCCATGATGGCTTGACTTGGTTTTTCCTTGTAAATGCTTGAATAGCTGTTTGGCTACTTGCATGCAATGGATTTGTCCTCAGACTATTTAGGGTTGGTGAATGAGGGCCTGAGGTGCTTGATAAAACTGGTGGGTTGAGAACCACACGGACAGAGCTACTGAGCTGGATTTCTTCTCCACAACCCTTGAAGAGCACTAGAGGGAAGATCAGGGTCTGAGGGACTGTGTTGCAGAGAAGGGACTGAATTCCTTGTGTTGGGTGTGTGTGGGTGTTCTAGAATCCAGGTTGGTTCTAGTGTTGGTGTTTGCAGCTCTTTAGTGAGCTCACTAGCTTAGCAATAGCCTTTCCCAACTCCTGGATGGCCTGATAAACCCAACTCTATTGGCTTGGCTGGTCTACTGTTCACCTGATAAACCCAACCATGTTGGCTTGGCTGAACTATGTACCCTTGTGGGTTGTTACCCTTGGCTATGTGTAAGCCTGTTAGTTCCTTATTCCTTGGGGAGTCATGCCCGGCTCGGGGGTGGCAGCATTGCTGAGAGATGTAGGAGCGTGCTAGCCTATGGTTCGGTGGAACGTTGCAGCAACGTAGCTGGTTGCGGAACGAGTTCTTTATAAGATAAGTAACCTTGTCTATTTTACTTCTGCAATCCTATTTACTGTTAATGATTATGATGAACGTGTTGAATGCTTGTATGAATGTATGTTGCTTCCACTGTGTATGATAAATGTTCATTTATGCATGTTCTAGTTCAAAGCATTATGTTTCAGCATTTCATATGAATGTACATGTTCATGGGGCTCTTAGCCCGGATATTTAACACCATGGTAGCATCCTCTTCGCCGGTCGGAGGGTCGGGGACGTTACACAAGTGGTTGCCAACTATATAGGCTAGGGGGTAGGAAATTAATAAAAATTCATTAAATATTTTATCCTGAGTTATGAAGTGGGTTTATTATATTCCCACAACCGCCTTTAAGTCTGAATTTATGATGATATATACATGTATATAGGGACCTAAAACAAGGATATGGTCACCCTTTAGATTTATTCATGTCCATAAAAGTGAGGAAAGAGAAAAACCACATGGGGAAAATCCTCCCCCAGGAAAGGACAAGGCACAAATTTTGAAATAACGTGTACTCAATAGGTCTTAATCTTCACTTTAATGATCTAAATGAACTGCTTCTTGGTAAAATAATTTATGAAGAAACCATGAACTCCATGATCACGCGCTAGAGTGTACAATCTACAAGAAAGAAGTGTAGAGACTCCTGGTATCTCATCAACTGATGAAGTAGGAGAATTATATAAATGCTTCTTGCTGCTAATAAAATATGATATGGAAAAGATATATGTGCATACTCCTTCCCAAAAAGTACAAAAAATAAGACAATTTATTACACACTCAATTCCCTGAATAGCTGTAAAATTGTGATGTGAATCACATGTCATTCTTCCAATCTGATGTAACACCTTCCTAGATATGATATGAGGCTGATAAAATATTATATATCAGAAACATTAGCATATGGAATAGAAAAGACAAAGTCCTTAGTGAGTCCATGAGGATATAGGGCTAGACTAGGAAAAGTATGAGCAACTAGGGAAAACTGATGAGTGTAAAAATATGAATGATAAATGGACTTGAGATATAAACCATAAGTATCTAGAAAATATCCAAACATGTGTAATACCATTCCAAATATAACTAATATCATGGCTAACCAACCAAGGAAAGATAAGCAAGACTTCAAACCATGTAATATAAGTAACACTACATAAGAGACCAATGAGGAATCAACTAGTGAACATAGGATTTGTATAGTCTTAGGATTATTCAGAGGTATGGTAGATGGTATGAATGATGTCATCACATGTATATCATCCTGAAAACATGCTTATAAATATGAATTACAGAGTGAGGAAGAGCTGCTTAAAGACAAGTCGAGATTTAGTGAAAAATCACAATTATTGAGAGATGAATCTAGGAGACTAATAGGCGGATTATAAAGAAAGAATCTGATATTTATGATTCTGATATATCATAAAATGAATCTATATCAAATACATGAGAAAATTATTTTACTCCGGAATGTTAACCCAAAAAATCCCCCACTCAGCTCTCCATGGCCTAGACCACCCAAGGACACCATCTCACGACACTCATATCACTCCATTAGACCCCCACACCTTAAAAATATCTTAAGGATGAATGAAAGGGCTTAAAACCCCAAAAAGGAGCCTAAAATACTCTCCTAGGAGCTAAAGCCCCCAAAAAGGGGCTAAAACCCTAAAAGGAGCTAAAGTTAGGGCGAAAGGGGCTAAAAGCCCAAAAAAGAAGCTAAAGCACGGACCAAGGGCTTAAAACCCTAAAACCCCTAAAAAAGCTATAAAAGGAGGGTGGGGGTTCACTCTCAAACAACTTCTCCCTTGCATATTGTTATGCTTCCCATGGATGCCTTGAGACCCTTTGTCTCTCAAGCCACCCACACTCCCTCTCCTCTATCTCCATTGAGCCATAGCTCTCCCATCCAAGAGAGGTGCTTCCACAAGCTAGGGCATGGTGGCCCATTTCCACCCAAAGAGAAGGTATAATTGTGTTTTCTTGTTTTGTTTATTTGCTTAGTAGTTTCTTTGTTTTCTAACCCATGATTTCATGTGCAGGTTTATTTTCTAACTTGTTTTACAGGTATTTCAGTTTACTGTAGCTTAATGATTGTTTGCAAGTCATTGGAAGCGGAACCCTAACCTTTGTTTGCAGAGGGGTTCTCCATTATTTCTCTTCTTTCTATTTTGTATTTCGTTTCTGTCCATTTTTATAGAATTTCCACACGCAGAAACCTACCCTTTTGTCCTGTAGATAGAAGGGAGCCATTCCTACCCATGTAGAAAGGAGAAATCCTTACTACAGAACTGGCGACCATACCAGGTCGATCCCACACGATCCCTGGTCCAAATTTTAAAAATTTCAAGTTTTTTAATTTTTTCCCTGGTTTTTAAAATTTCATTTCAAATTCAGTTTAAATTCAGTTTATTTCCAATTATTTATGTTGTCGAAGTCTCTGCTAGGAAAATTCGAGTCAGTTTGGCCACAGTACAGGTTACTATCGGCCGGATCCGACTCTGGATCAGAAAAAACCCCAAATTCGGGGCAGGTTGCACCTATTAGGCCTAAATAGGGAATGAGGGTGCACTTAATGGCCAAACAGGCGTGCCCAGGGTGCACTTAAGCCCCTGATAAGTGTGACTTCGCTCAGAAACATAGACCGCGATTGTCTGTGAATTCTGTGCGACCCCCTCGCTTGTTTCTGAAAAAATCTTGCGACCCCCACCCCAGATTTGATCAAAAATGTGCAGTCTGTCAAACAGAGCTTAAATTTTAGTTTTATAGGGACTATCAGTGTGGCTCAGCCACCTCTTTCCAACACACTACTGCAATTTTAGTTCTTGTTTCAATTTCCTGCAATTTCTTTTACAAACAATGTGTAAATTCCAAGTAAATTTAATGGCTTAATCAAATGAATGTAGCTTAACTAAAATCAACCTAAAACTAACTGTCTTGCTTACCCTTCCTCCTCTACCCAGTCATCACCCTTCGGGGTATTCTGGGATACGACGAAGGGAAGGCTCGTATAGATCTAGGCCCTTCATTGAGTATTTTTCCAAAACATTAAAACCAGATGACCTGGAAGGTAGAGGGGGTAGAGAAGGAGGGATTCCCACGATGCTAAGCATCCTCCCTATTGACCAACCTTGCATCAAGGAGGTGACCTATAGATCTATGGATGGGGTTAGTCCCATTGTGTTGAGAGCCCAACACCTTCTCTTGGTTGAAGAGGAATATCAGTGTGAGGTACTCATCTAGTTAGGCCATCAACATTCAGGGTTAAGAACTGTATTTGTTCACAATTTCTGATTATTCAATGCTTGCACATACATCTACAATATAATGAATTCATAAACCATTTGCAGCTACCAAATGCCAGAAAAATAGACAAACAAATACACCATACCAAGTAATCAACCAAACTTAGTTCATGACACTAAGAGAGCCTTAAAATTTATCAATTTACACTAAGTACAAACAAACCTGCAGTCTTTGAGGACATAAGTCCCTGACTGCTTCAACTGTGGGAAGTACTTGGGCTCTACCTAGAAACTCATTGTGAGGAGTACCACATGAACCCAAAGTAGCTGGCCGCTAAGAGGAATTACCAAGCGAAATGGGCAACGACCCCTTCCGATTGAGTAGAAACACCTGTGAGGAAAAATCCAAGCACTGTCTTCTGGCAGTATTGGTGGCTGAGTGACCACCTACATCCAATAGGAAACCATTGAAACCAAGGTCCAAACATCATTCCCACAATTTTCATACATAAAATGTAACACAATTGATCCTCCACGCTCTTCCTCACGCCTAAGAGGTGAACCACCACCATTCGGAACACTCAACTGACACCATCAAAATCATTCTCAGTGATCTCCCACACCATCAGAAGGCCACATAACCTCTGATTCAGATTCAGACCTGTATCAGTCTGAGCCAGATCTGCATACCGCACCATCAAGCCCCATGGCTAGTGCAAACTTAGATCCATTTTTCGACATAATCTTAGCAAGGGGACCCATGTCCACACCACAACTTGGCAAGTGGCCCAAGCATAGTCATGCAAACTTTCATCAGTCAACTTCCACCACCTATACTAACCAGCCAAGCTAGCCCACTTGCAGAATACGGGGGCAGTGGCCCTTCCACACACACTGCCTCTCCTGCCACATAGGGGGGTAGTGGACCGTCCACTTACCTTGCCCCTACTGTCACACATGGAGGCAATATCCTCACCACTCATACTATCCCCCACCCCACAACACTTGGGGGCATTGTCCCATCTACAGTGGTACCACCACAAGTATCCCTAGCTGTGCAAATGCATTATGCACCTGCAAACCCCACCACCATCGCAGTCCCATCTCACATCAACCTGGGGTCAAATCTACCTTTCATGGCTCATCTTAACTTGCCTGATTTGGCTCGATTAACAAAATGACCCCATTCTCCATCAAGATTTTTGGCCTCCAATTCCAACTAAGCTACCATCAGACATCCCCAAGTTTGAAGGCAAGGTAGGGGAATGTCCCCAAAACCACATTATGACATTCCATCTATGGTGCTCATCTGACAACATCGTAGATGACTCCATTAGGATGAGGCTATTCCAATGCACCCTTACAGGTGCTGCGACCAAATGGTACATTGAGCTACCGCAGGCCAAATACCCAGACTTCAACTCCCTAGCTTTCATGTTCCTACAGTATTTCCAACTCCATGTCAGATATGATGAGGGGGTGGAGATCTTACTATCCTATTTCCAAAGCATTTCGACACATATAACCGACCACATCCATGAGTGCTGGCGATGTCGCAGTTTATGTAAAATCCAACTTGACGACATGATCTTCTTGTATTGGTTCCTCAAGATCTTGCTCCCACCCATAGAAAAGGACGTCGCATCCGAATGTCCCAAATCTGAAGAAGAGGCCATATTGAAATCCCAATAGTTTGACATGATTTACACTCAGTTTAGATATCTGTACATCGTCATTCCAGACGCTCCCCTTCTGAGTACCTCCTACCGTGATGCACTGAAGGCATCCCATGCTGCAGATGGCATCATAGGCTCGGTCTCCCAACAGTAACAACACCATCTAACACCACCTGCTGTTACACCACAACCAAGCAACACTGCTAGTGTTGCTTACCAAAACCAAACTCCGGACTATGCTAGAATGATGTCCCGGTCCGGAGCAACAACTTCCTATGCATAGCCTGTGCCACCGTAGTAGGCTCAGGCCATGGCTTGGCCAACAAAGCAGTATGCAGGGAGAATGCCCACATATGTGGCACATCAACCCCCACAAATCCACTATGCACTGCTAGTGCAAATGGTTCAAGTCCCTGCCCCCACTCCACCCGCTCCATTGGGACAAGTGTTCGCACAACAAAATTGTCCCAACCATCCTGTCCCCAACAATCAACAAGGGAAATCTAGGAATAATCGTCCCCACAACCAAAAAAATAACCAGCCGTAGGGAGGCAGTCAACAACCAAACCCTCCCAACAATGCTGCGGCAAACTGGCCCGCCCAAAACCCCCCACGACAAAATGTCCCCAAGACGTAATGCCCTGTTGCACACAAACCAACTGTGCACACTCTGTGATGTTTATGGGCACTACACATTCGAGTGTCCCCTCATGGTTCGTACGAAGCATGCCATTCAAAACGAGGCCCAACAGGCCGCTAATGCTACAAATCAATCCCAACCCAACTCGACACCACAAGGACCTCCCCCCATGGTGCTTTAAAACCCACTACCAGTCCAAGGATTGGTGGAAACCGCACCCCCTCCCCAACCCAATCCCAATGCTCTGGGGGAACCTCCTACAGCCGAAACAGGTTTTCACCACCTACTAGCCATGACGACTGAAGAGGTCAACTTGCAAACTAGATGGAATCAGTACGGTACCACCACCGAACCCGTTGACACATCAGCGATATCAACGTCCAAAACAGTCAACCTACCTCTCCAGTTACCCCCATTCTCATGCCCCCCCGTACGCAGAATTGCCAATAATGCCACGGCTAAAGCTGTAGTCAGCTATAGCATTGTGGATGATTTTTCCCAAACGCTAGCCGCCATGTCTGCTCTTGAGGTACTTAAAATGTGCCCAACATAGCAAAAAATCTTACTAGCCTCCCTTGGGGAAGTAGACCCCTCCGAATCCAAGTTGATCACCTTCGACACAGAAAACAGAGAACCACACATGCCATCGACCATTACCTTCCAGATCCCGGTGTCTATCTGGAACCTGGTTGTGCACCGATACATAGTGGATGAGGGGGCATCCAAGTGCATTATGTCTACCCTGGTTTGGTAGAAACTTGGATCAGCAATTCTGCAACCATCCTCCACAAATCTGTGGGCTTATCGACATAGAGGTCGTCAATGCTCAACTAGACTACAACCTTCTCCTCGGGAGAAGTTATATGTATGCCATGAGAGCAGTCGCATCAACTCTCTTCCGTCTCATGATGTTTCCCCATGAAAGGAAGATTGTGACGGTTGATCAGCTCACTTATCATGATCTGCAAGGGTTAACAACACCTGCCAACGTTATCCCTACCATCACCACCATTGAGGCACAAGGGGTGACCACACAAGCTAATGTCATCCCTGCAATCAACACTATGGTTGACAACACACCAGCCTCTCCATTGTTGAATGTGGGCCCTGGGTTGTTTGTCGATACCACCATGATGGCTCCTTTCTCGTTAGTGTCACCACCACTGACACAAAATAAAACTGCAGACTTGTGCATCGTCTCATCTAGCACCGCTGCACCCAAACAACAATCGCATCTGTAGCCCCAACCACAACCACAACATCATCCACAGCTGCAACGTCACCTGCAGTAGCAGCATTACGCATAGCCACAACCACAATTGTATCCCCACATGCAACCAGCAGGGAGTTATTTGGGCTCATCTCCAGTCCATATGATTCCATTCCTTTTTCCCCCACCCGGTGTCATGAGCAAGTCGATCATGGCCACCTTAAGCCTACCCAACTTTACATTGGGAATTCCGATGTGGTACCTTGATCCACCAGCTCAACCAGTAATGCCCCAGGTTGTTTTAACCCCAGTGTAACCCATCGTGGTCGAGTCTCACCCTCCACCCGGTCCGCAAAAGCCAACCGTTACACCAGTACCTGCACTACCCCAACCCAAAAGAGTAGGGGCAAGAATGCCAAAGCCATCACAGAGCCACGAAAATTCTCAAATTGTGCCGTCTGTGAACAACACGGCCATCCAACTCAAAATTGCCCTGAAATTCCAATGATCTATGCACATTTAGATGCCATGGATACAAACGAAAACATACCCATGGTTGAACTCCAAACCGCACCGATAGTCAGAAACAAGGCATTGAGAACAAACCATGCTTGCACCCTTTGCAGCTTGTATGGCCATTACTCTCTGTTGGAGTAGTGTCCCACAGCTACAGAAGAAGCTGCTAGTTTTGGCGGAGAGATAAGTTTTAGCGGAAAGAGGATAAGACGGAGCTACGACGTCGTAGCATGGTTCCAGTTGCAGAGCAGAGCCGGAAACCATGACTTTTTGAGATACGAAATTCAAATAAAGGCAACGGTACCTGAGCGGCCGAGAAGGGAGAGCTCACCCACTGCATTGAAGGCAGCGGCGGAAGACAGGAGGGCTCAGCGACCCTCATAAAGAAGAAGGAGAAAGGAGGCTCAAGCATTGAAGACGAAGGACAGAAAGTGAAGTGATGCATAGTACCCATGATCAGTGCCGGGAAGCATGGAAGACTGCAGAGAGCTGTGGTGTGACGGGAAGCGGCTACCTCAAGGACAGAGATGACCGACTGTCACTAATTAGGGTTTGGGTTACTGTTGGGATAGGCCCACAGTGTTGTAATGGCACGACCTTCGGGCTGCCGATATAAGAATATATTTTGTATTGTAAAGGGTTAGCTAGTCAGTCAGTTAGCCAGTTGGTTAGATAGAGAGACAGTCGTGATTGAAATAGGCAATAAGGATAAGTAGACTGTTGTAAAAGCTGAGCTCTGGTTCTGGTTCTAGCGGTAGAAATCTTACTAAAACGAGTAGCTGGCTTGTAGAGCATGCATGTAACGATCCGCAGGGATCGACTGTGAGGGAAGAGTATGTTGTAAGAGAGACAGCATAAAGGTAGAGAAGAAAGATCTAAGAGAGAAGATCTTGAGCTGCATTTGAGGCACAGCAGAACTGTGTTTGCCTTCCCTTAAGCTATAATAGAGAAGCACAGTTTTGTGGACGTAACTCCCATCCTGGGGGTGAACCACGTTAAAATCCCGTGTTATGTGATTGATTTGCATATTGTGTTTATTTGCTGCATCTATCTGATTATGTTATGCAATTTGCTTACAGTTGATGTATGAATGAGTTGTTTAGTTACAACACTACATGAAGATATATACAAGTTGAAATCCTTGGCCCGTCGTATAAGGCCTACTTATGCTTGCCTTAGATAGTTAATTAATCACAGTAAGACAGTCTGGGTATCAGGTCTTGTGCATCGACACGAACAACGCTAAGTGCGCTAAACCGCGGTTGGAGGGTATCGCAAGAAGGAGATATGGCACCGGCAGAGGAGTTGCGATGCGCGACTCCGTGGGTTGAGGACTGAGCGTTGAACAGGAGTTTCGTGTCGCACGGTGCGTAGCGATGCGGTGAGATTGGGACTATTGTGACAAGGAAGAGGTCGTGCGAAGAGAGGAGAACCCGCGCGACGCGCGCAAGGGTAGATACGTTGTGGCTAGAAGAGCTGCGCGACGATGGGAGTGCGCGGCGCGAGCAAGAGGTTGCGCGACGCTCAGACACAGAGGGAGAACTTGCAGCCAGAAGAGCTGCGAGCCACCAATAGGACTGCCACAGAACCTGGTCCAAGACGCTTGAGTCCTTGGCCAACTCATTAGATTCACTTTGGGTGAGACTTCAGGCCGCCTTGCGGTCTATCGCCGAAAGGGCCAGTGAGTTAGGGGTGTTGTTGGTTGACTATAGTAAACCCAGGTCTGCCCATGCAATCAACAAATGGTTCCATTGCTGATTTAAACGAATCGAATTTAATGTTCTGTTGGCATCCTACCAAAGAAGAGTTTCACCAGTGGCTGGATTCAGACTTAAGGGAGTTCGCCAAGAAAGAGAATCGAAGTCCGAGACTAAGCACAGAAGCCTGGTTAGAAAAGCATATCGCTTCAGACATACACGCTATATTTTTTGCAACCTATGGAAACGAGCTTTTCGACTGGTTATCCAAGTTGCCAGATAGGAACACATTCAAGAAGAAAAGACACATTGTCTGGACACCGGAGCTGATCCAGACCGTACAGAACCTTGACAATCCGATTACAAGAGCAGTGGACTTCTGGCTGACAAGTGTGCTAGAGGGCTTTGTTACAGAATTTGCAGTTGACCAGAGAAAGAGCTTCAGCGCAGCTGAACGATACTTCTTCAGAGGATATCGGGGTAAGTACCTAAGATCTCTAAACTTGTCCCTTAAGATGCTGCTATATGAAAAAGGAACAATGGATCTAGTTTCAGATGAATAAGTAAAGATAGTAATGTCACAAGAGTTTGAAAGTGATTTTGATGACATTGGACGAACCCGTAGTGGAAAGAAGTATAAAGTAGATTTTAGCTCTCCTGTATTTCAAGACAGTTCAGATAGTATTAGACAACAGAGTCCTAGTACCACAGACGAACCAGAGGGGGGTATCCCTTACCACCCCTATACTCCACAGAAATAGACAGGGACTCAGAATAACCCCATAGGTACTCCATCTAGTAGCTCACAGCCAGTACCTACTCCCGCTACATCACCTTCACCTACACCACTGAGTGGTAGTAGCCCAGTCAGTCAAAACCCACCACAGAGGAATAGAATGGGAGACGACATGAAGCTACCTATTTTTAAAGGTACAGGAGCAGAAGACCCAGAATAGCATTGGTTCCTATGTGAAGCCATGTGGACCATTAAAACAATCAACGATGATAACCTTAAACTTGTACAGTTGGTCACCACAGTCAGAGACAGAGCCTTGACATGGTACATAAAGTATACTACATTACCCAAGACACTTGCCCAGGTTAAGAACGCCATGATTAAAGAGTTTAAGAAACCTAAGTCTGAATCTCAGTATATAACAGAGCTCAAGGATATTAAGCAGCTACCATCAGAGTCAGTATGGGACTTTGACCAGAAATTCAAAGCTCATATAGACCAAGTAAGTTTTGAGTTTGCGCCGAAGCAGCATAAGGAATGGTTTCTTGCAGTGCTGCTCCCTCATATTAGAATGCCACTAATGCAGCAGAAACTCACTACTCAAGATGAAGCGCTGGAGATGGCAAAGAAACTGGAGGCTTCACCTCTAGCAGAGACTACCACAGGCATGACAACCCTACAGAACCAGTTGGCCAACCTCATGTTACAGATACACGAACTTAAAAAAGGGAAAGAGGTTATGCAATACATATGGTGCATAAAGTGTAGAGCACAGGGTCATACCAAAGACAACTGTCCAGTCTTCGCAGAATGTTTAGCATCAGGGGCTCCTAACCCCTTACCAAGAACACAAGGGCCATGGTGTGAAATATGTAAAACATAAGGACATCCACCTCAGCAATGCCCCTTGCTTCAGAAGTATGTACAGACACCTAAGAACCTATATTGTATCTTCTGTAAATCCGCCGGGCATGATCAACAGGACTGTCGAGCTTATGATCTCATGTCAGAGAGAAAACATGATGTGTATAGAGTCCAAGCAGACACACCGGGTCTAGCAACAGGACCATAGCCGGATCAGGCTTACGGAGGCCGTGCAGGAGGATTCAAAGGATGAGGCCGAGGAGGAGGCTTTGCATGTGGAGAAGGCTTTGGCCGAGGAGGAGGTTTTGGCCAAGGTCATGGGACAATCACTTGTTATAATTGCGGAGTTGTAGGACACTACACTAGGGACTGTCAGAACCCCACTACTACTTGTAATTACTGCAAATCTTATGACCATACCATAGAAGAGTGTCCTATCCTAATAGCTAAGATTAGAGACCCTAAGCTAGCGATACATCAGAACATCCAGCTTATTGTTGCTGAGCAAGCAGAGCCAGAACCGAGAGTCAATATTGTGACTCGTAGTGGTGCTTCCACCAGTGGAACATCGCAGGAGACCGGAAAGAACACAAGTCAGGAGTGGGTACGCAGAGCTCCTAGTAAAGCAATAGCACTCAACCTACAGAAGAATAAAGAGACATTTCATGAAGATAAGGCTTCCTTCGATGAACCTACACAACCAGGATCACAGGTACCGCCGTCTAGGGGCATACCGCAGCAAACACCTTGTGGCGATAGCCCTGAGCAGGAACAGCAGGCTACCACATCGGGAAGATGCGACGAGGGTGAATCAACAGGAAGTGTACAATCCTTCCTGCATATCTACTTGAAACTCCTGAGAAATGACAAAGCTATCGGTGAGCTACAGCGCATGGTAGATCAGTGTCAGCAACCCTCTCTCTCGGGCAGTGCACACCGCGCTGTCCATAATATTACAAGACACACAAGGACAGGAAGAGAGATGAAATTCACAGCGCAGATTGGTGAGTTTGAAATGGATGAGGTTGTCTTAGATCTCGGATCAAAGGTGAATGTTCTAACCAAGCAGACATGGGAACAGATGGGTAGTCCTCAGTTAGCCCTATTACCTATCCACCTGAGATTAGCTAATCAGCAGCGAGTATCACCATTGGGTCGACTACCGCAGGTGCCAATTGATATTGACGAAGTTCGTACTTTTGAGGATGCGCAGATCCGGGTCATCGCACCGCTGGATCCTTACCAAGGTCCTAGGTATATTGAACCCTTAAGAGCAGAGGAGGAAGCACATAACATGGATAGCCTTTACCAGATGACTACAAACCAGAACGACTACATCAACCCAACCACAGAAGGGAACATTAGTTGGCGATGCGACAGCTCATGCGCATCGGATTCTGATGTCGGCCTAGAAAACTGGCAGAATAGGCTTTACGAAGTCTCAGCTCGCAGATGTGCGTTTATGAGTAAATCACTGTGATGGATTGGGGTGGAGACCACTGAGATTCCATCATACAATGGATTGAAAGATATCCAGGACTTCCTTGAGCAGTTTGAGCAACAGATTCCTTACGAACAGAGAATCACAGCTATGGACCTTGCAGCACGAGCCACACCCGCAAGATGGTGGTATGCGCATAAAGAAAATATCGCATCATGGGATGATGTTAAAAGATTGATGGCGATTAGATTTTCGGTCGACAAAGAGTATGTTCACCAGAAGTACACAGGAGAAACTGATCCTAGAGCACAGATTCAGACATGCGAACAGAGCTGGTCGAACATCCCAGAGGATGAATGGGTACACAGATTCATTCACACATTGGACACAATTCCAAGGAACTGGTACACAGAGACTGAATTACACAAAGGGACGACTACATGGTCACTTATGACAGACAGTTTCCTGCTCACCTTTTCGTTTGAATTAGAACATCCAAGTGTTGCTCAGGCCCTAGACATAATCAAGACAAATATTTTTGAGGATTGCACCATCTCAGTGCCAGCCCAACTTGAGTGGACTATCCAGCTAGAAGAGGCGTTGGAATGCTATAATTTTATATCAGAACCAGAGGAGGGGGAGGAGGACCCTCGTAACACCAACATTCCGGAGTCAGAAGGAACTTGCGATGTTGGAGGACCACAGCTAGAGACTCCAGAAATCACTGAGCCCATCAAGATTAAAAAGGTCAATATTGGCACAGATGCAGAACCTAAGTTTGCCTCTATTGGAGACTATTGGAACGATGAAACAGTCGGACAGATTGCAGATTTGTTACATGACTATCAGGACCTATTTCCCACCAAGTTCATGGAGATGAAGGGAATAGTCGGAGACCTGGGAGTTATGAGGATACCATTGAAAGAGGATGCTAGACCAGTTAAGCAGCGCCCATATCGATTAAACCCGCATTACAAAGAAAAATTCAAGGACGAGATCGATAAGATGCTAGAAGCAGGCATCATTGAACCCGTAGAAGAAAGCGAATGGGTTATCCCCATGGTTGTCCAAGAGAATAAAACAAAAGGAGACATCAGAATCTGTGTCGATCTGCGAAAACTCAACGATGCATCACTTCATGATCCATTCTCGACACCGTTCACTGATGAAGTATTAGACAACGTGGGAGGATAGGAGGTCTACTCCTTCACTGATGGCTTTCTA
>LPNX010019261.1:3586-174673 GCA_001517045.1 Pseudotsuga menziesii | reverse complement strand
TACCGGGTACTACAGAAAGTTCATCAAGGGCTATGCAAAGATTACAGCACCAATGGAGAAATTGCTGAAGAAAGATGTAAAATTCCTATGGAATGAGGAATGCCAGTAGATTCTCGACATACTTAAGGAGAATATGGTTACAGCACCCATCCTAGTATTTCCAGACTGGAATAAGCCTTTCCATGTACATGTGGATGCATCTGGAATCGCATTAGGAGTCGTCTTGACCCAGCCAGGAGAAGGGGATCTTGACCATCCCATCGCATATTCCAGCAGAAAGCTATCAACAGCAGAAAAGAACTACACCACAACAGAAAGAGAAGGCTTAGCTATGGTATATACGTTGTATAATTTCAGGCACTATCTATTGGGCACCTCGTTTAAAATGTTTACTGACCATTCCGCATTGAAGTACCTAGTCAACAAGCCAGTGTTAGGGGGGAGAATCTGCAGATGGTTACTCCTCTTTCAGGAGTATGATTTTGAAATCATTGTGAAACCAGGAAGACTGAATGCTGGACTAGATCATCTATCGTGTATAGACTCAGGGGAAGAGCCCAGTAACCTAGATGAAAACTTACCAGATGCACCGTTGTTCTCTATCCAAATCGCAGATGACTACTATACTGACATTATTCAATTCCTCACTACAGGAGTAGCACCTGATGATTTTACTAAGCAGCAAAAGAAACAGTTGGTTGTTAAGGCAGCAGACTTCACCCTCATTGCAAGATGCCTATACAAGTTAGGCCCAAATGAAGTTCTACGCAGATGTGTAATGCCGCACGAAAAAGACGTTATTATTAGAGAGGCACATTCAGGAACCGCAGGAGGTCATTTCGCTGGAAAGCCGACTGCGCAGAAAATCCTAGAGGCAGGATTATGGTGGCCTACGTTGCATAAAGACACCAAGGAATTTTGCAGATGCTACGATATCTGCCAAAGGGTGGGAAAACCCTCTCGACACGATGAAATGCCGCTGCGACCGCAGGTCACGTTGTGCGCATTTGACAAATGGGCTATAGATTTCATGGGTCCTATCAACCCACCAGGGAAGCGCACGGGAGCGAGATATATTATTACTGGAATAGAGTACCTCACCAGATGGGCAGTGGCTAAAGCAGTAAGAAATTGTGATGCTGCTACAGCTGCACAGTTCCTGTTTGAAAATATCATCAGTAGATTTGGATGCCCAGTAATTTTGATGAGTGATCAAGGCACACATTTCTTGAACAGCACTATTGATGCATTGACAGAAGAATTCCAAATTCAGCACTATAAGAGCACTCCCTACCATCCATAGGCTAATGGTACGGTGGAGGCCTTCAATAAGATTCTAGAAAATGCTCTTACTAAGATCTGCAATAACCAAAGGAATGACTGGGATCTCAGAGTTAACGTTGTATTATGGGCATACAGAACCACATGCAAGAAACTTATGGGACACACACCTTTCAGCTTGGTATATGGATAGGAGGCTGTTATGCCTATGGAGTATATTCTTCCCAGCTTAAGAATCACTCAGATTACCGAGATGACTGACACAGATACAGTCGAGGAAAGGTTGGCACAGTTTCTCACCTTAGAAGAAGACAGATTCATCGTCGGATTCCATCAGAAAGTGCAGAAAGCACGAGAAAAAGCTTGGCATGACAGACACATTAAGAGTAAGACTTTCCAGATCAGAGACCTAGTGCTCCTCTATGACAGCAGATTCATTAAGTTTCCAGGGAAGTTCAAGACACATTGGCTGGGGCCATATCAGATACAGCAAGTTACAGAGGGAGTTGCTGTTCAGCTTAGCCAGTTGAACGGGGAGCTTCTTCCCACATGGATCAATGGCAGTAGGCTTAAGCTCTATAGTGATAGCCACGTCGTCTCTAAACCCTAGCTTAAACCAGTTTATAATGGTGCAGATGTCCAGTGTAGTTGAAAGGAGGCATCGCACCGGGAATGAGTCTACACCGAAAAAAATAAAAATAAAAATAAAAAAAATTGTTTTTAACGCTGTTTGTTTGCGCAGGTGATGCGGAGTTGCATCGCAACAGTGTGATTTTTCCCCATGCCACGTACCCAATTTGTAACCGACAGTGGGCTATTCAAGTCACTGTCTGACAGGTAGTTAATGAAGAAATGACCGGTATCCCCTACCGTATATTTGGCAATAGTATAATAAAATTTTCCAGATTTGGTAAATCTCTGACGAGACCGGTGCCTGTACACACACGTCTCGAGGAAAATTCTATCAAAATTCTATTGACAGGTCTGGTCCTATCCGGGAAATTAATATGACCGGCGCACCCAGTCTAGAAGACCGTTATGTCCGGGATTAGCGTATTTGACATCAAAGCAGAAAGTATTCAATTGGGACGGTTATGCTTGCAGAAAAACCGAGAGCTCGAGAACAAGTGTTAAGCATTCCCTATGTCAAGCTAAGTTGTTACAGAGTGCTGTGATTTTCAGAAGTTGCAGCCATTGCAAATCCACCATTTTACGCTTAGTGGGTCCTGTCCTAGGATGAGCCTCTAGAAAACATTTTGAGAAGATTTCAGCGTCACGGCCTTGCAGGAGCTATGACGTCGCCATCTACAACTAACCCACCGAGCTCATCCCGAACTAGAGAACCACCAAAGACGAGAATCCATTCCCAGCTCATGGAGGAATTCGGTTCCGAGTAGGAAGATGAATTCTGTAGTGCAATGGACTACCTCATACCATGAGTCTAAGGCACTCCAGACATCAGACTTTCCAAGAGAGGTAAGCTTCCTGTGCCCATACCGCCAATAGATTCTTGAGTCAAGGAAAATGGCGATTTAGTAGGATATGCTGTTGTTGTCAAATTTATTGATTACAACTTGGGGGACGGTAAGACATACCCTCACTTCAAGCCAGATGCATATCTTGTGCTTGAGAAGAACCCAAGGACAGGTAGAGAAGAACTCGCCCCCCTGCCGCATGTCCAGATTCTTGAGCGTTCAGGTCTGCTCAATGTGTTGAGACTACCCCATTTTGGATGTAGCGCAGAGGTTAATGCTGTGGTGCGTGTCCTCCTTTCATGTGTACATGGAGGATATCTCTAGCTAGGTCACAAAATCGACCTCAATGCCGACTTGATACACCGTGTTACCGGCCTGTCTAAGACTGGTAAAGATACCGAGATACAGATAACCGGAAAGACCAAGGACTCCAAACTGCTAACAGCCTTAGTGAAAAAGTATCAGCTACAACGAGGAGGTAGGGCTTACGATATCATGAGCTTACAGAATGAGACACTCAGATTTACAGCCAGTCTACTTACAGGAAAACTGCTTACCAAGGTCTGACCGAAGGAAGTCACAGGATCGGTGATCAATCTGGCCATACAAGTTACAGAAGGAGAGCAGTTCAATTGGTCGTTATTTTTATTAAATATGTTTCAGGAAGATTGTTTGGTAGCCCAAGATCAATCCAACCACCCATTCCACTTCTCATGGCTTCTTATACTATGTGCATTCATCGCATGGAAGGAACCCCCCAACAGTCAGTTTCCACAGATTGCAGGAGGAGCGCCCAGGGGAGTGCGCTATGCCAGTTTATGGGATACCAGCAGTCAAGAAAGGAAACAGGTTAACGCGATAGTATTTTATGAATACTATTTGATATTGCAGAACCTTATCCAACAATCACCAAGGATCAGTAGAGAGACTGTGGACGCATATGATAACCGACTTAATTTTATGGCGGATAGCCATAGAATCTACGTAAGGCCTAAAAGGACTAAAAGGGACGACTGGGCTCCCGGTTGGTTCAAAATGACAATGTAGGATGTTGAGAATGTCATCAAGGGCTTTGATTACCAATGGCAACAAGAATACGAAGATACCATGCCACAACCAATGGAGACCGACCAGACAGACCCTCCAGAAAAGGGCAAAGAAAAATTGGACACCCAGGCACAAGGTACAACAGAAGTGCCACCGCCATGCAACAAGAGAAAAGACCTACCAGAAGATTCAGCAGAGACACCTATGACAAAAGATGGAAGCCAAGGGACCACAGAGACATAGCATAGAAAGAAGCAGAAAACTTCAAAACCAGTCCCACATACTGCACTAACAGATGATGACTATGAACTAATCGCAACAAGGACGTGCGACATACTAAAGGACTCAATTGACGCGGTGAAGTCATCGTAGGAAAAGATGCAGAGCACAGTAGAAAAACAGCTTCTTGACTTAAAAACATTCACAGAGAATACTGCCATGCTACACACTCCATCAGTAAAGGCGACCGCTGGAGAAACTTCGCACCAGCCACTATCTCGCGAAGAGAGCTTAGCAACGGATCGCCTCAACACCGTGTTGATTCCACCAGGGAGTATCTGATTCCCTGTGAAAATGAAGGACCCACCAGTTCAATTGGGGAAATCCATTGAGGTTAACCTTGTGGAATTCCACATTGATCAATTATACATGATCCAGCAGCAGCTAACCGCAGAGCTCAAGGGAAGAGAGCTCGCGACTTACAAGCAGAACATGCAGCTGAAGAAGCAGAATGCAGCACTCACTACCAACTATTAGAAAATGGTAGATGAGTTAAAAACATGTCAGGACAGGGATAAGGAACTCTCTCAGGCACTACAGAGTATTGCCTTAGAGCTACCCAAATGTAACATTGAGTTCGCATTACCTACCCCCCAGAAGCGAAGGAGAGTAGCAGACAGAGCAAAGGCTCTGGAAGAAACTGTGGTTAGAATGGATGAAGAGGTGGCCAGGTTGAAGTCAGAACACGAAGAACAGATCGTCGAGCTTGAAGCTCGTATACGAGACACCTCGAAGGCAGAATAGAAAGAGCAAGTCGAAGCCTTTCGACTCACTTCTGCGCAGGTAAAATCTCACATTGAAGAAGCAGTGTCGATACTCAGGGAAGCAATAGACACATGGGCCGAGTTATATGAGTTTCCAGAGAGAGCAGAAATCCAACAGAATATTCAGCGGGTAGAGGCTACTGCAATGGCCATGAAAGAAGAAATTAAGAGCTTAGCCGCTCTCCAGAAGATGAGGAAGACAAAGGAGATGAACCAACTGCAGCAGGAAGCGCAGCGGCTAAGAACACAGGAGGCCCACATTAGCGACCTGCTTCAACCCTATCAGGAGCAAATCACTGAGCTGGTCGACGTAGCTGAGCAGAAAATGAAGGACTTCACCACTGTAAGAGAAGAAATTGATCAGACAGATGAATCCAAAGTCGATCAAGCCCTGATTGACTCGGCAAGAGAACATGCCGAGGTAATGAAGAACGAAGTTGAAGGACTTCGGTAGAAGTTGCAAAAGACTTCATAGGAGGCGAAGGAGAAGCTACAGAAGGAAAAACTATAGTAGGAGAAGCCTGTTCCAGGTGGCTCGGGGATGAGCCACAAGTAAGTGTTAGGGGACTGTTGGAGTAGGGTCCCGCAGCTACAGAAGAAGCTGCTAGTTTTGGCGGAGAGATAAGTTTTGGCGGAAAGAGGATAAGACGGAGCTACGACGCCGTAGCACGGTTCCAACTGTAGAGCAGAGCCGGAAACCATGAATTTTTGAGATAGGAAAGTCAAAGAAAGGAAACAGTACCTGAGCGGCCGAGAAGGGAGAGCTCACCCACTGCATTGAAGGCAGCGACGGAAGACAGGAGGGCTCAGCAACCCTCATAAAGAAGAAGGAGCAACGAGGCTCAAGCATTGAAGACGAAGGATAGAAAGCGAAGCGATGCATAGTACCCATGATCAGTGCCGGGAAGCATGGAAGACTGCAGAGAGCTGTGGTGTGACGGGAAGCAGCTACCTCAAGGACAGAGAGGACCGACTGTCACTAATTAGGGTTTGGGTTACTGTTGGGACAGGCCCACAGTGTTGTAATGGCACGACCTTCGGGCTGCCGATATAAGAATATATTTTGTATTGTAAAGGGTTAGCTAGTCAGTTAGTTATCCAGTTGGTTAGATAGAGAGACAGTCGTGATTGAAATAGGCAATAAGGATAAGTAGACTGTTGTAAAAGCTGAGCTCTGGTTCTGGTTCTAGCGGTAGCAATCTTACTAAAACCAGTAGCCGGCTTGTAGAGCATGCATGTAACGATCCGCAGGGATCGACTGAGAGGGAAGAGTATGTTGTAAGAGAGACATCATAAAGGTAGAGAAGAAATATCTAAGAGAGAAGATCTTGAGCTGCATTTGAGGTGCAGCAAAACTGTGTTTGCCTCCCCTTAAGCTATAATAGAGAAGCATAGTTTTGTGGACGTAACTCCCATCCTGGGGGCGAACCACGTTAAAATCCCGTGTTATGTGATTGATTTGCATATTGTGTTTATTTGTTGCATCTATCTGATTATGTTATGCAATTTGCTTACAGTTGATGTATGAATGAGTTGTTTAGTTACAACACTACACGAATATATATACAAGTTGAAATCCTTGGCCCGTCGTATAAGGCCTACTTTTGCTTGCCTTAGATAGTTAATTAATCACAGTAAGACAGTCTGGGTATCAGGTCTTGCGCGTCGACACGAACAACGCTAAGTGCACTAAACCGCGGTTGGAGGGTATCGCAAGAAGGCGATACCGCACCGGCAGAGGAGCTGCGGTGCGCAACTCCGTGGGTTGAGGACTGAGCGTTGAACAGGAGTTTCATGTCACACGGTGCATGGCGATGCGGTGAGATTGGGACTATTGTGAGAAGGAAGAGGTCGTGCGAAGAGAGGAGAACCCGCACGACGTGTGCAAGGGTAGAGACGCTACAGCTAGAAGAGCTGCGTGATGACGGGAGTGCACGGCGCGAGAAAGAGGTTGCGCAACGCTCAGACACAGAGGGAGAACTTGCAGCCAGAAGAGCTGCGAACCACCAGTAGGACTGCCATAGAACCTGGTCCAAGACGCTTGAGTCCTTGGCCAACCCATTAGATTCACTTTGGGTGAGACTTCAGGATGCCTTGTGGTCTGTCGCTGAAAGGGCCAGTGAGTTAGGGGTGTTGTTGGTTGACTATATTAAACCTGGGTCTACCCATGCAATCAACACTCTCACCATTTCCAAGACTTGACCAAATTTCAAATGGCTCTCGCTGACCTTCGTCAATATTCCCTTGAGTCTGAAATCACCTTGATCGAAGAAGTTCACCCACCACCTCATTCGTTAGACACCATGTCCATTTACATGATGTCCAGTTCTACCGACCCGCTCATCTCCTCCTCCATCGACGATCCATCAGAACTATCTCTTTATTGCTTCAGCAACGATGAGGAGATACTTGAAGCTCTGACCACCCCAGAATACCCATGGAATGACATGCACCATCACTTGTTCTTCCTCCCTGAAGAACTTGTGTCACAGTCTGACCAGTTTTCCATGGAAACCAAAGATTTCATCCATGGGAAGGTCGACTAGTTCAAGAACCCCATCCCATCACCTGATTCCTTCAAAGAAGGGAATATGGTGAACATTTCACCAACCATTAAAATCAACATCTCAACCAATTTAGACATTGTTGAAGAAATCATGCTGAGGGCATCTTGCTCCCCAGAAGAGGTCGATGCCTACAAATCTCTCTTCCAAGAATTCTGCGACATCTTCACCTGGTCTTACACCGAAATGCCCAGCCTAGATCCATCCATCATGGAACACCACATCGACACATGGAAAAATGTGGCACCCGTACACCAAAAGCAACAGCCCATCCATCCATCCAAAGTGGCTACGGTTAAATCCAAGATAGAGAAGCTGCCTATAGCCGGCTTCATTTATCCCATTATGTACACCACTTGGGTTTCTAATCCTGTTCCTGTGAATAAAAAATAGCGTACCATTCATGTTTGCACAGACTTTCATGACCTCAATGGGGCATGTCCCAAAGACAACTTCCCATCACCCTTCATCGATTAGATTATCGATGCATGCGATGGACATGAAGCCTTGTCCTTTAGGGATGGATTTTCTAGATATAACCAAATCCAAATCTGGAAAGAAGACCATTATAAGATGGCATTCACAACCCCATGGGGCACATTCACGTATCGAATCATGCCCTTTGGCCTAGAAAATGCTGTAGCCACCTTCTAGCATGCCATGACACACTGCTTCCGTGACCTCATTCACATTATGTTGGTTTGTTTCGACAACTTAATCGCGTGGTCGTAGAAGTAAACACAACACATAGAGGACCTGCAACAAGTGTTCTTACAATGTCGCAAGTATGAAATCCACTTGAACCCTTTCAAGTGTGTTTTATGTGTCCCCATAGGCCGTCTACAAGGATTCATCATGTCGCACAAAGGAATGACTGCTGATCCCCGAAAAGTCCAAACGACTTTCCCTCTAACATCACCCCTTTGAGTGACAACGTTACAACTTGTATTATAGTTTTTCCATTTTTTTCACCCAAAATCAGTTCGAGACACCTCTCACATCTTCGAGCTCAAACTTCTATCTCTTTATGAGACCATCATATCATGTTTAATAAATTAATTTCGGGACCATTTCCCACAAGTCACCTCAATTTACGAGCCATGACATGATGATGCAAGTGTCCATGAACTTGTACTTGTATCACACCTCTCGACCGCTACTCATGCAAGTTCTCGAGCCATCGCCCATTAAGGAATGCCATTTTTACTTTTAATTTGTATTTTAACACATAATTGTCTTCCCCATCCACCGCACCTTACACGGACCGCTGGACCATTGTCCACAAAACAATTTGTTTCTCTTGCATGTATTTGGCATGTAAGTGCCCCCGGACTTGCACTCACACTGCATGTAGTCAAGTCCGTCCACCGCAACACACACACACGCTCTCTTGACCTCTGTCTGAGATCCACCTCGATTTGTGTTCCTCTGCCACACCGACTCGTGAGCCTCTGTTGCGATCTATCCCATGCATGTATTGGTATGTTTGAGAGCCTTCTACTACATCCATACTGTGTGTATGACCTTTGGACCTCTGTCCACCATCCCGACATGGGGCACCACTCATGCCACCACAATCGGTTGACCCCACTGGGGTTTCATTTAAGCTCTTTTTTTACTCCTTAAAACAATGAAAATATAGCCGAGCGCAGCTGCTTCCTTTCCTGCTTGCTAAAGTATAGGAAAGGGCATCTACATCATCTCATTTACCTCCTTTTTTGGACCATGTAGACCATTAAATTAAAAGGACCTCCTTGGCACACTCAATCCAAAACCGTTCCCCTCTGCATACTTTTATGCTTTCTCAGGCAGAGGGACCGCACCTTACGAAAAATCTCACCACGGGTTGTCATTAAGCTCTTTTCTAGCCTTCTCATCAAGAAATGATTGCCAAGCAAACTTGGTTTCATTCATGCTCGTAAAAGTATTTGAATGACCGTCTAGTCTATATAGGTTTAACCTTTTCTGGCCTGATTGGACTACCAACGGTAAAGAAGTATCTCATCCCTCAAAGGATGAGCGAGCTCTCCTATGTATAATTTTATATTTTTTTGGGCACAGGAGACTATCAATGAAAAAAATCCCCCACTGGAGTCTTCTTCGTGCTTTCATACTCTCTAAAATTGAAAGCACCATCGAGCATTTACCTTCTCAGGCTCGCCAAAAATCCACAAGATCGTACCATAACAGTGTCCCTAGACACCACCCCACAACAAACAGTTTGGCAACATTCCCCCTTTGGGTCGCCTTTGTTTAGAGTACTTTACAATGTGTCTTCCTTGGATCCCATCAATATCAAAAGTGTCCACCTCCTCCAAGTATTTCCCATCTGAAGTGACATTCCTGGTATTACAGCTATTATCCCATTCCCATGAGTCAGTTTCATTTTCTCCCTGGTTCACCCTGCCATCATACTCTAAACAAAGGAATTTTGAGTCTACCATACTCCCCCTGCCCCTGTTCAATTCTTTCCCTCCCCCTCCCCCCCCATTTAGTGGGTCAATCCACAGATTGTCTCATTCCTTTTGGTTATCTCCCTCATAGTCCTGGTCAAGGAAACATCATTGCCTTGACTAGGGGTAGGTATCTCTCTGTTGACGCCAACACACATATTCCAGAGGATAGATCCAGAGGTCCCTGTATCTTGGTTTCATTAACCTCATGGATGAGTTCCTTGGACCACTTAAGAGGATACCTTAGTGCCTCTCAGGATGGTTGTTTCTCACGTGCTCGACTCCAACTACATCTTCGCACCATTGAGACTCATATAGGGTTTGGTCTGCACAATACTTCATCAAAGACCCCAGATGTCACCTAACTCTAGCACATTGATGAGTCTACTAGAGGGACCTAAACAGGTTATGTACCTTGTGATTTTCAGGTTGCGTTGAAGACAATGTTCAGAAGCCCCAGCAGCGCTTCTATATAGATTCATGATTGATGCAGCATACTTGTACCATAGAGAATATGAATCTCAATCAGCAAATCCATACAACTATGTACCATTCCATATCCAGCAGACCATCATTCATGAAGATATAGCATTCCATGAGAATGCCATGGGTCCAATGTACCAAATCAGCATTGTATTCAGCCTCACATGGAGGAAACCATTATTGTAACATCAGTTGTATATGATCGGCTCTTGTATTTTAGAGCATAGATCAAATTATTCTTTTGACATTGTCATGAGCATGGGGATTCCCGCATTGTCCATATACATGTCACACATTATTTGTATCTCACCCATTGATGGGAACCATATTAATACAAAATCCAAAAGCCACCATGCCCCAGCCCCGGAAGCACCACCTCTACGCAACAAATCCTATGATGTCTGTCGGCCATACATTGGTCTCCTGCCCTCACACATTAGGGGGCAATATGATAACCCAAAAAATACCCCACTCAGCTCTCCATGGCCTACACTACCTAAGGGCACCATCTCATGACACTCATATCACTCCATTAGACCCCCACACCCTCAAAATAGCTTAAGGATGAAGAAAAGGGCTTAAAAACCACAAAAAGGAGCCTAAAATACTCTCCTAGGAGCTAAACCCCCCAAAAAGGGGATAAATCCATAAAAGGAGCTAAATTTAGAGCGGAAGGGGCTAAAGCACGGACCAAGGGCTTAAAACCCTAAAAACCGTAAAAAAGCTATAAAAGGAGGGTGGGGGGTCACTCTCAAACAACTTATCGCTTGCATATCATTATGCTACCTGTGGATTCCTTGAGACCCTTTGTCTCTCAAGCCACCCACACTCCCTCTCCTCCATCTCCATTGAGCCATAGCTCCCCCATCCAAGAGAGGTGTTTCCACAAGCTAGGGCATGGTGGCCCATTTCCACCCAAAGAGAAGGTATAACTGTGTTTTCTTGGTTTGTTTATTTGCTTAGTAGTTTCTTTGTTTTCTAACCCATGATTTCATGTACAGGTTTATTTTCTAACTTGTTTTGCAGGTATTTCATTTTACTATAGCTTAATGATTGTTTGCAAGTTATTGGAAGCTGAAACCTAACCTTTGTTTGCAGAGGGGTTCTCCATTATTTCTCTCCTTTCTATTTTGTATTTCATTTTTGTCCATTTTTACAGCATTTCCACATGCAAGAACCTACCCTTTTTGTCCTATAGACAAAAGGGAGCCATTCCTGCCCCTGTAGCAAGGAGAAATCCCTGCTACATGGAACTCAAGGAATAGGCGATATTACCTTAGGACTATGCACTATGATAGTGTTCTCAAGAATCAACAGGCTTCTCTAGCTCATCTGGAACTCGATGTTGTGCTTCTCAAGAAGTTGAGTGGTGATGTCCATATTATTCTTGAAACACTTATTCTCTGGATAAAATCCATTGATACGATATTAAAACTTGGATTTGATACCTTTATTCTTGATCTTCATCACTAAATCTTCATCAATAGGAATTGAACTTTCATCTTCAATTTATGACTTTGGCTTCTTCTCTTTCACAATTTGCTTTTCTTTGGATTCGGTATTGTTGATTCCTTGAACCATGAGAGAATGATACTTTCCCTTGGAATATGTAAGAGCACCCATATGGATCAATTTTTATTTATTCTTTGTTTGTGATCAAAGAAAGTACACAAAGAAGGCATTTTCCAACTAGAAACAACAAGCCTAGTAGCATGAAAAGTAGACACAAAAACTGAGTATTCAGGACCCAATATAAAAATAATGGAAAGGATTAATTGATCATCTTTATTATGAATCCCAAAATATTTGAACATTAGAATAAGTGGCTTGAATTTGGTGAATAAAACCTCAATCGAATCGAAATTTCTTGGGCTCATTGAGAATAACTCAATCTCCAACTAGTGCACTCTTAACTCATCTTGAACTCCAAATAGAGACTCAATTTTGGTCCATAGTTGGTTTGGAGTGGTAAAACCATCTATTTTAAAGAGTATATAAGGAGAAATAGAGAGTAAAATCATTCCATAGGATTCATCCAACCTATTATGCCACTTAGCTTTCTCAATCACAAAATTGGGCTCATTCTCCAAATCTAGAGTAACTCTGCATAGTCCCTTATTGCGCAATAGAATGCCAATTTTGGATTTCCATTCATGATATTTGAATGGATTCAGGATCATATATGAAGAAGGATCCATATTTATGAGTTGAGGTGCTCAATAAGAAACTCTCTGTAACCTACAAAAACAAAACTAGGAGAAAATCTTGTAAGCTTAGACCAAGCTCTTCTTTAGAGAGGGATAGGAGACTGGATGCGGTCCTCAACTATGTAGAAATTGAGATACCTTGTGCTCTAATACCATGTAGAAATAGGATCTCCATTTCTATGAGAAAATATTCTAAGAAGCAACACTTGAAATAGATCTTTCTACTAAGATAATTCTCACAAGCATACACGGGAAAAATAGAGAGAAGAATAGAGACTGAATCACATGAATGAAGAGATGAATATTGGAGTGTATCCTTCCATTTGATAATGATGAATAATATTGTACATAAATATTACATCCCTCATAGGTAAAATCGATTTATATTGGATACAACTCACTAAGCTCGGAAAGATAGACTTACTAAATATGATAAACCCCCATAGGTGGCTAAAGCTCTTGCCAAATAAGTCAAGGACCTCAGGAATTAGAAAAATCATGAGTGCATTTTCAAGAGTGATGGAAAAAAATCCTGATCCTGGAAAATGGAGATAAAATCATGGAGGATGGGTTGGAAACAAAATATAGCAATTTCCTAGTTGACTAGCTTTACCTTATCCACAAAAAAGATGGATAAAAGCATAATAAGCAAGAATATGCAAGAAAGCGTAGTTACTAATTCTGGAAGTCAATAAAGTGGACAGGATCAAACCAGAATTAGGATTAAATAGTTCTTGGGGTATATATGGAAAGTGTTGACTTTCTTATGTTGTTTCCAACTATCTAGGATAGTGGGTAGGAAATTAATCAAAATTGATTAAATATTTTATCCTAAGTTATGAAGTAAGTTTATTATATCCCCACATAAATATATATAAAAATTTTGTTTACAATGGGACACACCATTTTCCAAAATGTGAACACCAATTCACTCATGCACCAACCTAATTGAATACTGCAATCTCCTTTTTGTTTTTAGCATTGACTAAATGGAAGCACAAACTCCCTTTTGTATTCTCTAGCACCAACTGGATGGAAGCACCAACTATTGTGAATAAATATATCATATGATTGGGGTTTAGTTTGTTAGAGTAATCAACCCATAGTTAGCTACCTTAGACATTAATTAATCCATTTTTGTCTTATTTTCCTAGTTTCCAATATTCCACTCTATGTAAGTTGTCTTCCACATGTCCTAGAAGTGAAACTTGCTAAAAATGAGTCATGGAGCACTTGTGAAACCTCATGGAATACATATTTATCATATATACTTTATTCTAGATCCTCTCTAGCGCATATCTACTTTTTCTGCTAAGTTGCCTGCTTTATTGAGATTTATGAGAAAAGAGAAAGTAAGACTAGGTGTAGTTGACTTGTCTTTTTCCCTCATCATGCTCCATTATTTTCTCCTAATAAAAGCATGTATGAGTTTTATTTCCATCACTTATTATCTTTCCTACTTGAATTGGCCAATTCGTGAGCCTCTAGGTAGATTTGGAAACTGCTTTATGCACCTATGGGGGATTTGACTAGATTTAGTAAGCCTACTTTTTGACTATTTCGAATGGCATCCTTATGCATTCAAATATATCATGTAATTATATATTTCAGCAGCCTATGACTTCATAAGTTTGGATATTCTACACTTATTCAATACAGATTAGTGTTATGCTCCAATTTCAGTCTCCTTTGTGTGTAAATTTGCATGTTTGATTAGCAATTTTGTGAGTGCAATTGTTCTATCACTTGGGTTCAATTCCCACATGGTATTATATCCTTTTGTAGATTTAATTCTATCCTTCCATATTTCTATTGCAGGTTTGATATCTTGACTGGGAGCAAATTCTTTTGTTGAACGGCACAGTTAATTTAATTTAATTTCAGAAGATCATCTTGACTCCATTTAATTTCTTGGAATGGAAAGCAGAGATGGAGATACTATTGAGAGCAAAGGGTATCTATAGGGTGACTATGGAAACTAAGGCAGAGCCCAATGTATCTTTAGAGAAAATTAAATGGCACAATAGGAGGGATGAGGCCTATGGTCTTCTGTGTCTGAGCATATCCAGAGACCTCCTCTTCTATCTTGATGGATTGACATCACCTAATGAAGTGTGGGAGAAGCTTGTAGATATTTTTGTTAAGACAGATGATATGAGAGGACATCAAATCAAGAATGAATTTATTTCCTTGAGTCCCAGTAGCTTCGAAACCTAGTAACTCTGCTTTTCCAAGTTTAAAGCCCTTGTTTTACAGCTAAAACAACGTGGAATTGAAAAGAAGGAGGAGCAACTAGTTTTGGCCATACTCTCAAAGCTTGGCCCTAACTATTCAGTGTTTGTTTCGACCTTCCATGCCACCAAGTTGACATCTTGAGCTTGGAAGATGCCTAAGCTTGCAGAGTTCATGGAATCCCACACATAAGAACATGATAAATTGGTGATGATGGGCACCATCAAACCTTTCAAATACCAAGCTTTGGTTGCTGGAGATTTGAGGGTGGATTCAAAAGGAAATATAAGAAGCCACCTAAGCAAAAGAGAGACAAGAACAAGTCTCAAGAGGAGCCCCAAGGCTCCAAGAAGAAATTCCAGAAGAAGAAGAACAAAGGAGAAATGAGCAAGTGCGCATACTGCAGTAAGGGATATCATCCTGAAAGCTCCTACATGACAAAGAAAATTGACATTCTGACCCAACTCCTGGAGAAGAATAATATCTCCCTTCTTGATAGCTCAAATAAGAGGGAAGGAGGATCAAATTCAGAGGACAGAGAGAGAGTACATGCATTGGTTGTTGGCACATCAACCTCACCTAGCTTCATCATAGACTCTGGAGCTTCAAGTCATATGGTTTCAACCAAGGAGGCATTCTCCTCTCTTGACATGTTGAAAGGTCCACCAATAGTGCTGGGAGATGACTCTCTCACTGACAGTTTGGGAAAAGGAAGGATTGATCTTGAGCATGGTAAGCTCAATAATGTATTGTATGTTCCAGGTCTTTCCTCTAACGTCTTGTCGGTGTATTAGATGACCCACACAGGGTCTCCAAAGAAGGTCATATTCTCCCCTGAAGGTCATATTCTCCCCTGATGATGTTGAGATCACAGAGATCTCAAATGGTAAAGTCATTGCAAAAGGAGTTGTAGATCACACTTTGAAGGTATACATGTTTTCACATTTTCTGCCCTACTCAAACCCCTCTACTCTTCTTATTCATGCTAATGAGGCAAGCAAGATTTGGCATGAAATATTTTGACATCTTAACTATAAGTATATTTCTGATCTAAGTGAAAAATAAATGGTCATAGGGTTACCAAAGATTAAATTTTCCAAGGGAGTCTGTCAAGGTTGTATCCTAGGAAAACACCCAGAGCATAAATTTGAGAGAGCTAGTCATGAGAGAACCTCTGCACCTCTTGAGTTGATCCACAGTGTTGTTTCTAGTCCATTTCCTCATATTTCAATGAGTCAATCCAAATATGCATTGACCTTCATAGATTACTTTTCCAGATATTATTGGGCTTACTTCCTGAAGCATAAGTCTGAAGTTTTTGGCCTCTTCAAAGTCTTTAAGGCTTAAGTTGAAAACCAGTCTAGGAGGAGACTCAAGATCCTCAAATATGACAATGGTGGTGAGTATGTCAAGTCTGAGTTCATTCAATATTGTGAATATGTAGGTATTTAGATGCAGCATTCAATCCCTTACACACCACAACAAAATGGTGTTGCTGAGAGAAATAACAGATCATTGAAGGAGATGGCAACCTGTATGACGGAGGCTAAGAATTTGCCACCAAAGTTTTGGGCCGAGGCTATAAACTATGCATACTATATCCATAATAGGGTTCCTCACAAATATATTGATGGTATTATTCCTTTCAAATCTTGGAGAGGGCACAAGCCAGATGTGACCCATTTCAGGATTTTTGGCTCAAAGTCTTAGGCTAGAATTCCAACAGAAAAGAGGAAGGCTTTGCAGCCCCAAAGCCAAGAGTGTGTATTTGTTGGGTACTATAAAGATTCAAAAGGGTACAAGCTGATCAATTTGAGCACAAACAAATCCTTTATTGAAAGGAGTGTTCAGTTCCAAGAAGAGCCTTTAACAGCAGTTGAAGTTGGAGAGTCTTCTTCACCACCAGAACCATTGAATGTAAGTGAAGAGACAAATGAGTTTGCTGATTCTGATATGTCTGATAATGATGATTTAATTGCATATCCTGACATTCATACAAGACCAAAATGGGCAGCAAATACCATTCATGCAGCAGGGGAACTAGCTGGAAATCCTAGTGAACCTAGGAGGACTAGATCTCAGTTTGAAAGTTCCATGTGTATGAAAGACCCTTTGTTTGCAGAGAAGTGAAATCTGATGGTTGAATCAAACACACAGACATATGAAGATGCAGCACATGATCCAAGATGGAAAACGGCCATGAAATAAGAATTTAGCTCACTCCAAAAGAACAACACTTGGGAACTGGTTGATCTTCCCCCATGGAGGAAGCTAGTTCAATGTAAGTGGGTTTTCAAAACTAAGTTTGCTGTTGATGGTTCACCTTTGAAATATAAGGCAATATTGGTAGCCAAGAAATACTCATAGGTACATGGTATTGACTACAATGATACTTTTGCACCAGTGGAAAAGATGGACTCCATCAGGCTAGCCACACCCATTGCAGCTTCGAAGCAATGGGAGGTACATCACATGGATGTGAAGTGTGCTTTCCTGAATGGAGATCTTACTGAAGAGATTTACATGTAGCAGCATCAAGGGTTTGTTTCTAATCCATATTTTGTGTGCAGGTTAAAGAAATCATTGTATGGGCTCAAGCAAGACCCCAGGGCTTGGTATGCCAAGATTGATGGATTATGCTGTCATTGAGTTTTGTTCAATGCAAGTATGATCCTAATGTTTATTTGAAGATGATTCATGGTTATTTGATGATTATTTTCTTGTATGTGGATGACCTTCTGATTACAGGAAGTTCAAAGAAAGAAATTGCCTCCTTGAAGGATGCAATGAACCATGCATTTTCTATGACTGATTTGGGGTTGTTGAGCCAATTCTTGGGTCTCGAAATTGCTCAATCCCAACATGGAATAAAGGTACATCAGTCCAAGTATGATTTATATTTTTTGAACAATTTCAACATGAAATATTGCAAGCGAGGAAAGACTCCCTTCCTTTCAGGATTTAAGCTTGAAGAAGCAGGTTCTTCTCCTATGGTAAATAATACACTATATAGGCAATTGATTGGGCGTCTGTTGTACCTTACACACACTCGACCTGATATTTCTTATGTAGTAAGTGTGGCCTCAAGATACATGGATCATCCTTATGAGATCCATTGGATAGCAGCCAAAAGGATCCTTAACATTGTTCAGGGAACAAGAACTCATGGGATCTTCTACAAAGCTAAATATGATCTTGATTTGATTGGGTTTACTGACAGTGATTGGGCAGGTGACAACACAGATTGAAAGTAAACATCAAGATATGTTTTCATGCTTGTAGAAGGACCAATCATCTGGTCAAGCAAGAAACAGAGTTCCATAGCACTCTCATCTACAGAAGCAGAGTACAGAGGAGTTGTAAATGCAACAACTTAATGTTTATGGTTGCAGGGGATACTTGGTGAGTGTGGCTTCGAATAAATGTTTTCAACTATTATCTATTGTGATAATCAGAGCACCATTTGAATCTATAATGATCCAGTTCAGAGACAGAGAACCAAACACATTGAGATCCATATGCACTACATCAGATAGCTTGTGCATGATGGCACCATTCACCTACTCTTTTGTGCATATTCATTACAAGTAATAGACATCTTCACCAAAGTTTTTTGTGAGAATACATTCAGCAATCTCAAATCACTGCTGGGGATTGCTGATCATGCTATGAAGCATGATTGATGACAATATTTTCAAATTTTGTTTTACTGTCCATGTTTAAGGGAGGATTTTCCCATTGGGTTTTTGCCTCTTTCCTTGGTTAAATGGACATGCAGTATGTAAAGGGTGACTAATCCTTGTTGCTAGGCCCTATAGTTTTATGATATTTACTCATAAAGTTAGGCTTAAGGGGGGGTGTTAGAATAAAAACCCATAGTTAGCTACCTTAGACATTAATTATTCCATTTTTGTCTTATTTTCCTACTTTCCAATATTCGACTCTATGCAAGTTGTCTTCCACATGTCCTAGAATTCAAACTTGATAAAACTGAGTCATGGAGTGCTTGGGAAACCTCCTGGATTCCATATTTAGCATATCTTCTTTATTCCAGATCCTCTTTAGCACATATCTACTTTTTTTGCTAAGTTGCCTGCTTTATTGAGATTTATGGCAAAAGGGAAAGTAAGACTAGGTGTAGTTGACTTGTTTTTTGCCCTCATCATATTCATTATTTTCTCCTAAGAAAATCATGTATGAGTTGTCTTTCCATCACTTATTAGCTTTCCTACTTGACTTTGGCAATTCGTGAGCCTCTAGGTAGATTTCGAAACTACTTTATGCACCTATGGGGGATTTGATTAGATTTAGTAAGCCTATTTTTTGACTATTTCGAATGGCATCCTTATGCATTTGAATCTCTCATATAATTATATATTGCATCAGCCTATGAATTTATAAGGTTGGATATTGTACACTTATTCAATACATATTAGTGTTATGCTCCAATTTCAGTCTCCTTTGTGTGTAAATTTGCATGTTTGATTAGCAATTTTGTGAGTGCAATTGTTCTATTACTTGGGTTCAATTTCCATAGAGGTCACCAACATACTGGGGTTGATAAAGAATACATCAAAGGGTGGATTATAGACAAAAAATACTTATAATCATCAATTACAATCAAAACAAAACATATCTTTCCTTGAATTCTTTAGCTCTCTTCCAAATATTTATTCCAAGAACATACAAAACCACTCCAATACCTTCCTCAAAACGTTTTAATACAAAAAATTATTGAATTTCATGTAACACGTAGAAATGAAAGATCTAATCTAATGAGCATCAACATATAACCAAGTTTTATAAATGAATGAACACAACTGTTAGGGAAGAAAAATATGTCAATTCTTATTAATTAATGGAAACAAGTACACATATACCTTATTTCTATTCATGAACCTCATGAAACCTAGATTATGAATCTCCTTGGTTCTCTTCTTCAACACACCTAATTAATATCCAGATCTACCAGGGACATGTTATCATATTCACATAGAAAGAGGGGATGGAGGCATAATTTATCCAGCATAACCTTACTTATCCAAAAGGTTCCCCCTCATGTCTCATATTGATTACTTTTATATATGAAGGAAAAAATTTCCATCAGGAGAAAAAATTTCCATCAGGAGAAAAAATTTGTAACTAAGGAGGAAGTTCCCAAAATAATTGAAACTGCCCCAAATTTTGAGATTTTGAATTTTTTGGGGATTTTTTGAGGAACACGCTACTGGGAAAGGGGAAACCTACTTGTCACACACCCTTTGGACACAATAAGCATGCATGTTTAAGAGAAAAATGGTGGTGGATCAAGTGCAAAGTTCATTTCCATTTTTTGCATTTTTTAGAGCCTTTTGGGGCTCCAACTATGGTCAGAAGTTCCATAATTACTGAGTAATAATTGAATATGTTAATACCATACTACTAAGAAACAAAATAAGGCTATTCCATCCATAGTATCCTTTTGGGTGGGTGACAGTAACTTTATGAAGTGTCATCATGGACGGAGAAGTTCCAACCCCTAATGTATGAGGCCAGAAGGGAACATGATGGCCAAAATACATTATACGAATATTGGGGTGTGGAGTCAAGAAACCCAAAAAATCCAAGAATATATGTCTCAACAATGTACCTGAAATAGAAAAAGGATGTTAGAAAAACTTATCTCTGGGACATATATGTCCATATACAAATGATCGCCAGAAATATACAAGGCAGATACAACATATGCATCACTATTGTAACTATTATGGCCATGCAAACTAAAAAGCGGCTCCATGTGACATATAAATTACTCAAGGCCAAAAATGACCAAAGTGGATCCATTCCCAACAATTGATCATAACCATAATATCACAAGGTGGATCTATGTCTGTTATACATATTTTTCATCATCATCTTGTACTGAGAAAAAAACATTAGAACTTTCTTCCATTCCCCAAGTTATGAACTGAATTTGGACTTGGATCAGTGGTTTAAAGCTTTAGTCCATTGCCACACTTTCCTTGTGGACAAAGTGCATTACCTAAGTCAATAATGCATGATTCCCATGCACAAAAAGTGGTGCCACTGCCACTTACCTTTGTTCAATGAGCGGTGCCCTAATCCTAACGCTTTGTCATAGTTGACAAAGAGAGGTGCTTGAGTTTTAAAGATAAAATAGAAGATTCACAAAGCTTCTCGAACCTCAGCTTCATGGAAACCTAATTCCTAGATTCTTGGACCACTTAGACTCGAGCTCCCTCCTTGTAGGATCTCCCCTCCACCTCATCCACCATTATCTTAACCATTCCTATCTTTCCATGGCTATAAATCTTGGCTAATCCCCATGGGTAAAGGGAGGAAGATAATGATACAACACCAAAATTCTGGCCAAATCTAGTGAAGGAGAGTAAAGCATTGGGTGGACAAGTTGAAGCTTTGGAGGAAAGATCTAGCTTGAGAAGAGATCTCTCAACACTAAGGCTCTTGGTTGTAATCTCTCTCTTATTCTGTTAATGTAATGAAAGGTCCTTTACCATAACTCATATTGTGTATTAATCACTGGTTTTATTATCAAATTCCTTAGTCATTGATATAAGAAAGTAGATTGTACTTGGTACTTTTAATATTGTATGCTTTTATGATGTTCTTTTTGCAAGTAAACTCTATGTATCTAGTATTCTATAAGGTTGGTACATTACATTGTGTAACAGGTGAAAGATCCATTCCAAGCATCTAGAAATCTTAGGGGAAGTGCTTCTAATTGGTGTAACTCATTTTTTCTAGCTGTAAGGACTTTAGGCTAGGGAAACAACTTTTGTCTGCAGAAGGTGAGAATTTCCAACAACAAATCCGACGACCATACTAGGGAGAGTGTCTAGAACTTATGTTCTTTCTTGATTCTTAGTTATTTGCCTCTATTTAAAACTTCAATTTCTTCATCTAACAGATCCACTAGTTGTGTAGTTTGGATTTGGTTTAAGACTGATCATATATGCTTAGATCTGTACAGATATTCTCATATGCTTTATTTCTTGGCTTTGTATCATCATTTGATGCCAGTAAATTGAGATCTAGCATTGTATTTTTTGCTTTTTATCTTTATTTGTAACTTGCAAGTGCCACCGCACCTGGCTATTGTACCAAAGGCGACCACCACACTTTTTACTGAGGAAACAAGTGGTTCCACCACTTTGATCTAGTGGAAAAAAAATGTTACTACCACTCTGTTCCTGTGGACAATAGGCATTACCATACTAGTAACGCTATGTACAAAACCTTCAGCAAGCGGTGCCAGGTAGGGTTTAAATCCCAAAGCACTTTTTCAAACTTGACATTTGTATTTTTTAATTTCTGAACTTGATTCTCGCTTGTTACTATTAATTTCATCATTGAATTGAAATCTGGGTTTTCAATTAGGCTTGGTCAGGGTTATACTTCCAAGAACTAGCTGAATTAGCTTGTGTTCTTCTTGTATTTTTTATTTTGGTTCATGAAGGATTCTGAAAATGAAGTGTAGATCCATATCTCTGAGTTTTTGTGTAATCGAATTGAAAGAAAGTAGATTTGATTTTAATTTCTTCATTATATTGATTTGAGTTGTTTTCATTATTTGATTTTGCAAATTGAGAGAAAGGTATAAGTTAAGCTTAGGGTTTAGTTGGTAGAGGATTTATTGCTATTTCATACCCTCAAGTGTTTAAAGTATTCTTTTTCTTAATTTCCCTTACTCTCAAACAAAAGAAAAAGGTGTGTTGTGTTCATTTCATTATGCTTTGAAGAAAATTGGAAAATATGGTGTGTTGAGTAGTTATCATAGATTTTTATTTCAAAAAGAGATCTTGTCATTTCCCTTTCCATAACTTTACTTTTGAATTCACATGTTCTTGCCATAAGTTTAAGATTTAGTTATTTTTTCGTTTGCTTGGGATTTAGTTTTTCTAGATTGAGTAGAGATCGAACCTCTATCCCTCCTCTAAGTAGGAATTTTGTGAAAGTGAAAGGAAAATTTTGCACAATCATACTGCATGGTTTTACTTTTTGTGTACTAACATCATGCATTCACTTAACCGAAAAGATTAAATCAATCGCTAGACTTAGGTTAAATTTTTTTAGAAAGGTGTGATAGGTTAAAGATGTGTTCCGACATGTTTAAGTGTAGGAGCTATCGTTTTCTTCCTGCACTCCATCCCAGGGATCGTGTGGTTATTCCACGTACCTTTGGTATATCGAATGACCTTTCACCTACCCTTGAGGTATATAGAAATGTACTTCACATACTCAGTTGTATATCAGAAGGACTCTTTCGAACGGTTGTGCATTAGACATCACTACTACGGAGTGGAGCTGTTAGGAACCCATGTCAATCCCTCTCTTTACTATGTTAGTATATTGTTATTGGACGCATATGCTTTGTAAGTCGTCCCATAGTAATTGATGATCCATATTTTGTGTTATTGTTGCGAGGCGCATACGCTTTGTAAGCCGCCTGTAGTATTTGTTGATCCATAGTTTATATTGGCCCATGGTTTTGACCCATAGTATTGGTGCCCAGAGTTTATATTGGCCCATGGTTTTGACCCATGGTATTGGCGCCTATTTTTAATATATAAGTGTGTGTTGAGGCCAAGAAAGCCACGGTGAAGTTATTTTGTATTGAGCTTGCTCAAAGGAGGTTGCCCCCTCGAAGTGGCCTGCGATTAATATAAAAGTGATTTTGAGTTCTGCTGCTATATCGTGTATTTTTTATTACTTGTTTGCTGCAGGGTCCCCACATCTGGTATCAGAGCACTTTCCTTGGCACAAGTGGGAAATTTTTTTTTGGGCGGCGACTTTCAGATCAATTTATGAAAATTTTTGCACAAAATCAGAAGAAACATATTGCATATCTGAATTCCTCTTTAAAAAATACGCAGTTTCAAAAAAAAAATCATCTCATTTGGAGTTCTAAAAGTGGAGATATCGCGGATTTAAAATCAGCAATTTTTCAGAATTTTGGTGACGGCCGCGGACACTGTGGCGAGAACATCTTCTGACCGAGTGCCCAGATTTCTATTCTGATTTCATGGGTAGAAGCAGAGTGGTTGTTCCAGTTCCGAAAACATGCTATAATAGCGATTCTGAGCAATATAGATTCGGTTTTTGAACATTGGGTGGAATTTCTGCCCAATTTTTTTTTCTGTTGCAGGTTCGGATCTGGGAATAATCCCTCTCCGCTTAACTATGGGAAGTACTTGGGAATAAGCCATAAAATTCATTATGAGGAGTACCACAGGAACTCTGAAGTAGCTGGCCCATTGAGAGGACCTGCCAGCAAAAAGGGCAACGACCCCTACCTGATTGACTAGTTCCCACCCGTGAGGTAAACCAAGAGCTGTCGTTTGTGGCCAAGCGGTTATCAGTTTTACCTGAGCCATGGAGTGAGGGGTACTGCCCCAATACGCAAGCCGTTAGACAGCATTGGTGGCTGAGTGAATCCCTTGAACCGATAGGAAGCCGCACATACCTGGGGTCCATATCTATTTTCAGTTGCACAATTGCAGATTTCCCCTATCCAGAACTGTTGCCGGTCAGTTCCGCGCCATTGCAGATCCATCTGTTGCCGATCACTTTCGCGTCGTTGCAGATCCCTTCCTGAAAAATCTCCTGCTTATGGTTGTCACCCGCACAGGAGCCAAAATCATGGAGGAAGCACTTGCAGCCATCCAAGCCAAACTCCAGGAACTGGATGAAAAATTTCTCGGTCTCCATCTTGAGCATGCAGCTATGAACACCAGACGCCAGTCTGAGTCTTCATCAACCAATGGGTTCTCTTCTTCCAGTAATTTTCGCAGTCCGAAGCTAGATTTTCCGCGCTTCAATGGTACTGATCCGACTGGATGGATCTATCGTGCAGAACAGTATTTCAGCCTTCATAATACTTTCGATGTCCACCAAGCTCCACTTGCCTCCTCTCATTTGGAACAGGAAGCTCTTCAATGGTATCGTTGGTACATCAAGGCTCATGAAGACCCAAAATGGCCTGCTTTTTGCCAGTGCCTTTTGCACCGATTTGGTCCGAGTGCTTTTGATGACTTCACAGGAGCTCTCACTAAACTTTGCCAAACTGGCACTGTGAAAGAGTATCAAACTGAATTTGAGAAACTAGCTAATCACACTGAAGGATTACCTGATGACTTCTACCGGAGTTGTTTTATCAGTGGTCTAAAGGATGAAATTCGCTCTGAGGTCAAAATGTTCAGTCCCAACACAATGATGGAAACCTTGGGGTTGGCTAAGTTGGAAGAAGACAAGATGGCATCCCAACAACGCTCCAACTCCTCTTTTGTTCCCTTCCGAAATATGGGTTCTCAATGACCTCCCATTCCGCCAGCTCCTCGCTCACCTCCAATCAAGCATTTGTCTGAAACAGAGATGCAGGAACGCAGAGAAAAAGGGCTTTGTTATAATTGTGATGAGAAATTCAGTCGGGGACATCGATGTGTTCAACAAAAGATCTATCTCTTGGATGTGGATTCTCCACCTGCCTCTGAAATTGGTGAAGAAGTTGCCGATGTAATGGATGCTCCGGTTGACACTCAGGAGCCGCCTACTGACCCTCCATCTCAGGATGACCAACCCGAGATATCCCTCCATGCTTTAGTTGGAGTCACTACCCCCCAAACAATGCAGGTACGTGGTTACTTCAAGAAGCTTCCTCTTACACTACTCATTGATTCTGGCAGCACTCATAATTTCATTGACCCTCGGATCGCCAAACAAGCTGATTGTTTTATCCATCCTTGCTCCAACTTTGAAGTCATGGTTGCCAATGGGGGCACCTTACCTTGCAAAGGGAAGTGTCGTAATGTGCGTATCTCTATGGGAGATTATAACCTCCGCTCTGACATGTTTTCCTTGACCTTAGGTGGATGTGATGTGGTTTTGGCCGCTCAATGGTTGCGCACACTTGGCCCCATATTATGGGATTTTGCTGAACTTTGGATGCAGTTCTCCCCCGATGGACACAAGCACACATTGAAAGGCTTACAACCAGGGTCTCTCAGCATCATCAGTTCACATCGCATGGAAAAACTCCTTAAGAAGAGTTCCCATGGTGTCATTACTCAGCTCCATTCCCTTCAAATGCAACCATCAGTGGCCCCCACTACTCCTTTGGATCTCCAACAAATTCTGGATCGCTATACAGGTGTTTTTGCTGAACCAGTGGGACTTACACCTTCACAACCAGAGGACCATCGTATTCAACTCCTCCCTGGTAGCATTCCTCCCAACATCAGGCCCTATTTGCGGAAATTCATTCTGGTATTTTGTGATGATATCCTCATCTACAGTAAAACATGGGCTGAACATCTCCAGCCTCTGGCTCTTGTAATGCAACTTTTCTCTGATCATCATCTCCATGCCAAAAAGGAAGTTGAGTATCTCGGGCACATTATCTCAGCACAAGGGGTTCGTGTGGATCTTGCCAAAATCGCTGCCATGAACAATTGGCCACCTCCTAAGACACTCAAGAGCCTTCGTGGTTTTTTGGGGTTGATTGGCTACTACCACAAGTTTGTCAAGGATTATGGGAAGCTTGCAGCTCCATTAACTGTGCTGTTGAAAAATGATGCTTTTACATGGACACATGTTACTGAGCGTGCATTTGACAAGCTGAAACAAGCTATGTGTACTACACCCGTTCTAGCTGTGCCCGATTTTTCCAAGCCCTTCACTATTGAGAGTGATGCTCGCGGCAATGGACTTGGTGCTGTTCTCCTTCAAGATAAACACCCCATTGCGTTCATCCGCAAAGCCCTTTCCGGTAAGAATTTAGTTGCCTCTACATATGAGAAGGAAATGATGGTCATTTTGCATGCAGTACAAAAGTGGCGACCCTACCTCTCACGGAATCATTTCTGCATCCAGACTGATCACCAGAGTCTAAAATATTTCCTAGAACAGCGTGTATCCTCCCCAGCACAACAGAAATGGGTTAGCCAACTCATGGGTTATGACTATGAGATCACTTATAAGAAGGGTACGGACAATCTTGTGGTGGGTGCCCTTTCTCGCACATTTGATGACCAAGGTTCTCTTTCCGCTATTTCTATGCCTGTTCCAAATTGGTTGCAATTGGTTCAGCAGGGTTATGTTAATAACTCTTCATTATCTCACATCATCCAATGCTTGGACAACAACCCTGCTGCTGTTCCACATTACTCTTGTGATGGTGCTTCACTGTGATACAAGGGTCGTCTGGTGCTTCCCCAGAACACGACTCTTCAACAAGCTATCTTCTATGAACTCCATGCTTCTCCGTCAGCGGAGCACTCTGGTTTTCTCAAAACGTATGAATGGGCACGGCGCACCTTCTTTTGGCAGGGCATGAAAAGGACAATTCAACAGATGGTGGTTGAATGTGATACCTGCCAGCGCAATAAGGGTGAAACAACACCCCTTCCGGGATTGCTCGAGCCCTTTCCCATACCTCCCCAGCTATGGACATATATTTCTATGGATTTCATTGATGGGCTCCCTAAATCTTGAGGGAAGACTATGATTTTGGTTGTGGTTCATCGCCTCTCCAAATATAGCCATTTTTGTGCTCTCATCCATCCCTATACAGCCTCTTCCGTTGCTCAAATTTTCCTGGACCAGATCTTTTGTCTTCATGGAATGCCTTCTTCCATTGTCTCGGATCGTGATGCGACTTTCACCAGTCATTTTTGGACAGAACTCTTTCACCACACTGGCACCAAACTGAAGATGCGTTCAGGTTATCACCCCCAAACAGATGGTCAGACTGAAATTATCAATAAATGCTTGGAACCTTATCTTCGTTGCTTCTCCTCTAAGCAACAACATCAGTGGGCAAAGTGGCTCCCTCTCGCTGAATGGTGGTACAATACCTCTTACCACACTGCCTCTAAAATGACTCCATATGACGCAGTTTATGTTCCGGCACCACCAGTTCTTCTTCCTTACAACCCCAGCAGTTCTCCAGTTTAGGTAGTTGACGCGGCCCTTCGCATTTTGCGCGAAAACCTTCACATGGCAGGAAATCGCATGAAGCAATAAGCTGATCAGCACCGTTCTGAGCGCACTTTTGAAGCTGGTGATATGGTTTTTCTTCGTCTCCCGCCTTACAAGCAATCCTCACTAAAACTCAAAGGGCGTCATCAGCTCGCTCCAAAGTTCTATGGGCCATATAGGATTCTTCAGAAGATTGGGCCTGTTGCTTCTAAATTGGAACTTCCGCCTTCTTCCCGCATTCATCCAGTATTTCATGTCTGTTGTCTGAAGAAAGTTCTTGGCACCAACATCAAAGGCCAAACTATTTTACTAGAACTGGATAATGAAGGATCCATATTTTTGGAGCCAGAGGCTATCCTCAATAAGCACACTCGTCAGCTTCGCTCTCGCTCTATCACAGAGGTCTTAATTCCATGGCATGGAATGCAGCCCGAGGATGCTACGTGGGAACCACTCCTCCAGATACAGCGACAATTTCCACATCTAAAGCTTTGAGGACAAAGCTTTTTATAAGGGGGAGGGAATGTTAGGAACCCATGTCAATCCCTCTCTATACGATGTTAGTATATTGTTGTTGGATGCATATGCTTTGTAAGTTGTCCCATAGTAATTGTTGATCCATAGTTTGTGTTATTGTTGTGAGGCACATATGCTTTGTAAGCCGCCTGTAGTATTTGTTGATCCATAGTTTATATTGGCCCATGGTTTTGACCCATAGTATTGGCGCCCATAGTTTATATTGGCCCATGGTTTTGACCCATGGTATTGGCACCTATTTTTAATATATAAGTGTGTGTTGAGGCCAAGGAAGCCATAGTGAAGTTATTTTGTATTGAGCTTGCTCAAAGGAGGTTTCCCCCTCGAAGTGGCCTGCCATTAATATAAAAGTGATTTTGAGTTCTACTGCTATATCGTGTATTTTTTATTACTTGTTTGCTGCAGGGTCCTCACAGGAGCTCCGATGTACCTTGCGTATATAGGGAGACACTTTTAGGGATACTGAGACCATCTGAGCATAGCCCTTTGATCATCCTATCACCACAATACACCAAGATCAAAACTGAGGGAGATTACTTTGCATGTACCATCGAGGTAGTCAGGTATTCAGGAAAGGGTATGGTCCCAGTCCTCCTTGTCGAGCTCTATTGTTGGACCCTGTGGTATATAGAAAGTGGTTGTTTGGAAATCCTGTGAGGATCCTGACTTTTTACCACTCATATCACAGGTTCTTATTGTTTCTTTGGCTTGAGTAGGGTTTGTCTTTCTTTCTTAGATAAAAAATTTTTACCTTCGATATCAGTTTGATTTTTATAAATTGTTTGATTGCCCATGGAGGAGGTCCCATCGGTTACAAGGATTATCACCGAAAAATCCTTTGAATCCTCTGACTTAACCTCCCATGGAAAGAGACATGGAAAACCATTCTGAGGTAGGTAGTGCTTCCATGCTAGAGCTGGAAGGAATTCCTATGGAAGAGGAAGTAGTTGAATCTACTCCTTCGAATGCTCCCTTGATGGACCCTTCAGGACCACCACTAGCAGAGAGACCTTCAGCTCAAAATTCCTCTTTTGTCCTCCCAAATCCTTCTGGGACTAGGCTCCATCAGTTTCATCTTGATGAGATGGTAGCTCCAATATTTGGACCTAATTCTCCATTTTGGAAAACTTCCCTTGGTTAAGCCATCTCTCAGTTCAGTACTACTTCTACCGTAAATGTGTCAGCTATGGAGTTGACCCCAAATTCCAAAATACCTTTCCCCTACTTGTTACCTAGTGATATTTTAGGTAGGTCATTGAATATTCCTTTTGAAGTTGTTCCAGCTAATCCTGCACTTGCACCTACGGTGTCTATACATGCTACTCCTTTGAGACACCACATTCATCTCAAAATCCTTTGTCAAATCCTCATGTGGAAAAAACTTATATTCCTTCCATAATTTTGTCGAATTTTGGCAGTTAATTTGTCCATCCTATAGTCAAACCAACTAGAGCATATTATGTGCCTATTCTACATAATACCTCACATTTTCCCCCTCCAACTGCTAGACCTAGTGGTCATGTTGGTTTTGGTCCTATTGGTCTTGCTTTGTAGCCTCCTATATCAGCTTTAGTCCCTCCACAACAACCTAACATTGGTAATCAATACCTTAGTGCGGCACAATACACCAATCATTTATATGTACCCTAACTTGGAGGATTTACCAGTCAATGGGATCAACCTAATTATGGGCCTCAAGCAAGACCAAAACCGGTGCAACCATCCTTTACAGGTCAAAATGATCCTAACTATCAACAAATTGGTGGGTTTTATGGTAAATGTCAACAAACCTTTGGTCCTACAGGGGTGGATTTACGTTATCAGTATTATATTACCCCCAACCCAACTATCAACTTCCATTTTTGCAACATTGGATTTACTTGAACTATCTAAGTTAATAAATGATCCCATCCAACACGATCCATTTTGGCCTACCATCTCGGTCAAAATTCCTTCAGACATCCCAAAGTTTGATGTTAAACAACGTGAAGATCCCAAGAATCACGTGATGAATTTCCATTTGTGGTGTTCATCAAACTCCCTTATCAATGATTCTATTCAATTGAGATTCTTCCAAAGTGTTCAATTATTGTAACTTTGAAGTGTATTTCCTTATTATCCCCGATGTTCTTATCGGGAGAATCATTTGTATTTCATTATACCCCGATGTTCCTATCATGAGAATCACTAAGAGTCATGATAAAATTCCCTCCATTGTAAGCCGGGTCATTAGCACCCTAATTAGTATAATATTAAGTTGTTAGAGTCCTCTCAGAGAAGTCAACCTAGTCAATTTGAGTGGGGGCAATTTGTTGGAGTGGAAAATCAAGTGAACTGAAGAATATAAATAGAAGTGAGGCTCTCCTCATTTCTACATACTCACACTCACTTATGTAGCACATAAGAGAGAGAGAGAGAGATAGTTGTAGCTACAAGGAGGAGAAGGATCAGTCAGGGATTTTATCATTTATCCTTTGATCATCTATATTGAGGAAGCTTTTGCTGGGTTTTTCCCATTAGGATTTTCCTAGGGTAAATCTGTGTTGATCTTGTGATACTGTTTCTTTTAGTGATCGTGTCTATATGATTTTGTTATGAAATTGAAATTGAATGCTGATAATATAGCTTAGCATATGGAATATTAACATGGTATTAGAGATAACCTGAATAGGACAACTTTCACAAGGTGAAAAATCCCTCTCTCTCCCTGACAAGAAATTAGGGTTTCAAGAAAAAAATTGAATTTTGAAGAACTGATTGCATGGAAAGTTGCATGCTCCTAGAGCACACCTTCTGAGCATGGGATCAAAGTTTTTGGAGAAGTAGATCTCTTGAAAATTCAAACCCTAGTTTGACATTGCATCAAAATCCTGCAGAAATCCATTGAACCAGAAAACTGCTAGAAGCTGCAGTGTTGAATCTCGCAAGTTAGATTTGAAAGGTGAAGACTTGAGATATCCAGAAACTAGGCACACCAGTCAACTTCCCTCAATCAAGCGCATCTAATGGTAATATCAGATTCTTGTTTTCTAGAATTTCAATTTTTTGTGATATTCTGACGAGATGGCCCCAAGCACCAAGCGTAAGGCCAAGCTAGAAGTCATAGAGAATTACAGAGCATGGACATACAAAATTGGCCTCATTCTCAAAGAGAATGATCTTGAAAAATATATCAAGGATGAAGTTGCATAACCTGAAGAGTCTGAATCTAAGGAGAAGCACAAGAAGGATATGATTAGGGCACAAAGGATTATTTTTGACTCCATCAAGGATCACTTGATCTCTCAAGTGTCATCCAAGAAGACTTCAAAAGAAATGTATGATGCCCTAGCATGAATGTACAATGGAAAAAACATCAACAGAAAGGTGAATCTAAGAGCTCAGTTGAAGAGCACCAAGATGAGTCATGTAGAATCCATCCTATACTACTTCACAAGGGTCTCCCAATTTAAGGAACAACTAGAAGCCATTGGAGACAAACTTGATGAATATGCATTAGTTATGACTACTCTGAATGGTCTCAATAGATGTGTGCCAGAAAGGAAAGCATGAAGTTTGATATTGTATGGGAAGACTATATTCAAGACGAGACTAGAGTGGAAAATAGAGAAGCTTTATTGAAGGAAGATGGTCAATCCCTAGCCACTCATACCAAGAGAAGAAGAAGTCAACCCAATTTCAAGAAGGCAAACCACAAGGAGTCTCAACCTCCCAGAAGGTTTTAGAGAACAAGATAAAGTATCCCCAATAGGGACTATTCCAGCTTTCAATGTTTTCATTGTGATAAGATAGGACACATTGCCAGAAATGGTCCTTTAAAGATACAAGAATACAAGAAGATGAACAAAAACAACAAAAGACATCATGCACATCTAACTGGAGATGAGGATGAAGAACAAGAAGAGGAAGGACCTCAAAGAAAGAAAGAAAGAGAAGAAGATACAGAAAAGTATGTAATATAGTGGGAGATGACTATCAATATCCAATCAAAGTAATCGGTGAAGCAAGCTACAAGCTTGATTCAGAAAATTCCCTAAAGATGAAGGAATTTTTATATGTATCAGGTCTAAAGAATTTACTTTCTATCTTAGCTTTAGACAAGAAAGGATTCAGAGTTGTATTCATAGATGGCCAAGTACTCATGTGGCCCAAAGGAAAGTCAATTGAAGATGCAATTGTCATCGGTGAAGAAGAAGGAGGTCTGTATAAACTCAAGGGACATTCAGAAACATCCCTTGTTCATGAGTCCACTAACCCTAGTCAACTGTGGCATAGAAGGCTTTCTCACATCAATTACAAAGAAATACCTCATGTTAAAAATGCACTGATAGGGTTACCAGACTTGAATATCAACCATGAAATTATTTGCAAAGGATGTGCGAAAGGGAAGAATATCAAGAATCCATTTCCGAAGAGTGAAACAAAAACAAAAGGTACGTTGGAATTGATTGATTCAGATGTGTGTGGTCCAATTCCATCCACATATTTGAGTGGTTTTGAACATTATATTACATTTATTACTATTCAAGAAATGCATGGATATACTTCTTGAAAGCAAAGAGCTAGGTGTTTGAGAAATTCAAGGAATTCAAAGCCTTGATAGAGAATCTTTCAGACAAAAGAATCAAGACACTTCGATCAGACAATGGTGGAGAATATACTTCAAAAGAGTTTGAAGATTTTTGTAAAGATGTTGGAATCAAGAGGGAACTAACTACTCCCTACAATCCTGAACAAAATGGTGTTGCATAAAGAAAGAATAGAACCATCATGGAGGCAGTGAAGACAATGATATATGATCAAGATATTCCAATGCATCTATGGGAAAAAGAAATAATAAATATTGTCTATGTACATAATATAATATCTCACAGTGCTCTTGGATTCAATACTCCAGAAGAGATGTTCACGGGAAAGAAGCCTGAGGTAAGTCACCTCAAGATATTTGGTTGTCCAGTATATGTTCATATACCGAAAGAGAAAAGAACTAAGTTGGACCCTTCCAGGAAGAAGGTAATATTTGTCGGATACTGTGAAGTATCCAAGGCATTCAGAATTTACATTCTTCAATTCCATCACATGGAAATCAGTAGATATGTAACATTCTATATAGAAGAATCTCTCAAGAGATACAGAAAATGTCAACATGAAGAAGTTTATGAGGAAGAGGCACCTCTCTAAAATGTAGAGGATACATTTATCCTTGACGATGAAGCACCTGAAGATCATGATATGATAGAACCACAAGAACCCCCTATGATGAATATATCACAGAAGAGAAAGCCTACTTGGTCAAGAGAAGTTCTACAAGAAGCAGAAATATATGGAGCTCCTGAAGGCTCCACAAGGATAAGCAAGAAGCCCAAGACATTTTCCAACTATGTAGCTTTGATGTGTGATCTTGTAGATCAAGAACCTACAAAGTATGAAGAAGTTGTATAGAAGAAATAATGGGTAGAAGCAATGACATAAGAGTACCAGTCAATAATGAAGAATGATGTCTGGGATATAGTTCCCAAACCAGAAGGAAAGAGTGTAGTACCCTCCAAATGGATCTACAAAATAAAACATGCAGCTGGCAGAAGTATTGAGAAGTACAAGGAAATATTTGTGGCTAGAGGTTTCTCTCAGAAAGAGGGAATTGATTATGAAGAAACATTCGCACCAGTAGCACAATATACTTCAATTAGATATATTGTGGCTCTTGCATTCATGATGAAGTGGGACTTACACTAGATGGATGTAAAGACACCCTTCCTGAATGGTGTGATTGAAGAAGAAGTATACGTAGAACAACCAGAAGGATTTGAAGTTGAAGACAAATGAAATCATGTATGCAAGTTGAAGAAGGCCTTGTACGGCCTGAAGCAAGTTCCTAGAGCTTGGTGTGGAAGGATAGATAGTTTCCTAATGAGCTTGGACTTTACCAAGAGTAAAGTCAATCCTAACCTTTATTACAAGGTTATAGAAGATGAACCCGTCATACTATTACTGTATGTGGATGACCTATTTCTGACAGGGAATGAGAAACAGATTGTAGAATGCAAGAAGAAGCTCGCTGAATAATTTGAGATGAAAGACCTTGGGTTAATGCATTATTTCCTAGGTATGGAGGTATGGAAGAACTCAGAAGGAATCTTTATCAATTAGGGAAAGTACGTAGTGGAAATATTGAAAAGAATGTAAATCCATGGCCACACCAATGGATACCAACTTGAATTTTTTGGCTGATGAATCATCAAAATTGGAAGATGTGACTCAATACAGACAGATTATTAGGTCGTTGATGTATCTAACAAATACCAGACCAGAAATTTGTTTTCCCGTGAACACCTTGAGTCAGTATCTAGTTCAACCTAGATGTGTTCACCTGATAGCTGCAAAACATGGGATGAGATATCTAAAAGGGACTACAAAATTTGGTCTATACTATGATGGAAACCATGATTACAGATTGTATGGCTATACAGATTCAGATTGGGATGGAATTATCTCACACAGAAGATGTACATCAGGTGGATGTTATAGTCTGGGGTCTGCTATGATTTCATGGTTTAGCAGAAAATAGTCAATTGTTTCTCTTAGCACAACTGAAGAAGAATATATAACATCTTTCTCTGCTAGTTGTGAATCCATATGGATTTGAAAGCTGATGTCAGGGTTGTTCAACTTGGATTTAGATACCACCATGATTCTATGTGATAACTAGAGTTGTATAAAGATGATAGAGAACCTAGTGTTCCACGATAAGTCAAAGCACATAGAAATTCGGTATTTCTACATTTGAGATATGATACAGAAGGGAGCCATAAAGCTCCAGTATGTGAGTACTGATGAACAAGTTGCTGATGTGTTGACGAAGCCTCTATATCGAGTAAATTTCGAATACTTTCGAGACAAGCTTGGTGTTGTTCGAAAAGACCTTCCTTGAAAGGGGGAGTAGTGATGTTGTAGTGGGAGTGTATCATCCTTGACCATTTGTCCTAAAAATGATCCATAGACTTATGTCTCCAAGAAATAAGAAGGATTGTATCATCCGTGAACATTTGTTCAGAACGGATCTGGTGACTTCAGTCCTCGAGAATGTGGAGGGATTATATAATTCCTGAACATTTGTTCAGAACGGATCCAGTGACTTCATTCATCAAGAATGTGGTGGGATTGTATCATACCTAAACATTTGTTCAGAACATATCTGGTGAATTTGGTCCTTGAGAATGTGGTGGGATAGTACCATCCCTGAACATTTGTTCAGAATGGATCCAATGACTTCGGTCCTTGAGAATGTGGTGGGATTGTATCATCCTTGAACATTTGTTCAAAATGGATCCGATGACTTTGGTGCTCGAGAATGTGGTAGGATTGCATCATCCTTGGACTTATTCGTAAAGTGATAGGGATTGATTATCCTGTAATTGTATCGGGTGACTTCGGTTGTTGAGAATGTGGTGGGATTGTATCATCCCTGGACTTAAGTCCAAAAGCGATCCAAAGAATTTTGTCTTTGTATTATGGATTGCAGGTTGTTTCTAATGATGATGATGTTACTGATAGAAAGATCATAGTATGATGATGATTATGTTACTGATTGAAATATCAGAGTATGATGATGATGATGTTACTAATCGAAAGATCGGAGTATGATGATGATGATGATGTTACTGATCAAAATATTAGAGTATGATGACGATGATGATGTTGCTGATTGAAATATTAGAGTGTGATGATGATGTTTCTCAGAGAATTTTTAATGATGATGATGATGATTGAAAGTTCAAAGTATTTTTGATGATGATGCTACTGATTGATGAATACTAAAATGTTGACGATGATTTTACTGCTGCTGAAGTTGAAGATGAAGACTATATGTCCAAGATGTTGAAAACGCTTCCAATAATCTATAGATGTATCACCCTGATGATGTTGAAGATGATCTCTCTCCTTTTCCTACTGTTCTTGTTGATGTCATTGTAGAATACCCTTCTCGTTAAGGGGGAGTGTTGAATTACTGTAACTTTGAAGTGTATTTACTTATTATACCCGATGTTTCTATTTGGAGAATCATTTGTAATTCATTATACCTTGATGTTCCTATCAGGAGAATCACTAAGAGTCATGAGGAAATTACCTTTGTTGTAATTCGGGTCATTAGCACCCTAATTAATATAATATCAAGTTGTTAGAGTCCTCCTAGAGAATTCGGCCCAGTCAATTTGAGTGGGGCCAACTTGTTGGAGTGGAAAATCAAGTGAACGGAATAATATAAATAGAAGTGAGGCTCTCCTCATTTATACACACCCACACTCATTTGTGTAGCGCATAAGAGAGAGAGATAGTTGTAGTTGCAAGGAGGAGAAGGATCAGTTTGGGGTTTTATCTTTTATCTTTCGATCATTAATATTGAGGAAGATTTTACTAGGTTTTCCCAGGGTAAATCTGTGTTGATATTGTGATACTATTTCTTTCAGTGATCCTGTCTATATGCTTTTGTTATGAAATTGAAATTGAATGATGATATTCTAAATTAGAATATGGAATCTTAACACAAAGTACTTTTATCGACACGACCAAAAAATGGTACATTGAACTTCCATAGCATTCGTTTATGGATTTTAACTCTTTGGAAATAGTCTTTCTGACTCACTTCTAGTTACCTATCTGGTATGAGACTGGTACAGATCTCTTGACCCCTCTTCGACAAAATACCTCCACTCACATATTAGATCATATCCATGAATGGAGGAGGTGCTGAAAATTAATCAAGGCTCCCATTCCAGATCAAATTTTGGATGGTTGGTTCACCAAGTCCTTGTTGTCACCTATTTCCCAAGATGTGGCCATGGGTGATTCTCTAGAAGAAAAGACTATTAGTCGAGCACAATACTTAAACCTAGTCTACTCCTAGTTTGAAACTTCATATGATTTAATTCCTCATGGTCCTCCTCCCAGAATTGACCCCTCTCCACTTGTAGAGACTCCTGTTGATGGTGTTGTTGGTAAAATCCAACCTCCATCTACATCCAAGCCTGCTAAGCCACAAAGTTCTTCGACTACAAATTCTTCTGCTCATACTGTTTCTGTCGAGGTGAATGTGATTCAATATTCACAATCACCCAGAAATAAGAAAAAAGGAAAAGGTAAGAATAAGAAACCTTGAAACCAACAGGAGAGTACCAAACCATCTACCCCAAAGAATGATGAAAAACCTAAGTGGAAGGATAAGTAACCTTTCTTCTTGTGTGGAGATGATCACTTCATGAAGGAGTGTACTCGTTGTGAAGAGATTAATAAATTTTTGAAAATTAATTCCACCCCAGCATTATTAACTGACCCCTTTATGTCTCAGCAATAGATTATTTACCATACATATTTGTATGGTTCATCATCCACCACTGAAGACATTCGTATGATGTTTGACGAAACAATTGCATTGACTACCAGAAGTCAGACATATGACAAGGCACCCAAGAATAAAGATGAGGGTAATTCTTCTAAGAAGGATCCTTGTTTCATCACTTCTCCTCCAGCTCCTTCTAATGGTCCTCTCACTATTGATAAACCTATTTTTGACACAATCTTGCATCCGCTGAAGAGTACAATCCGTAAAAATGTTTTTAATCCTAGTGCTCGAGCTACCCAATTCTATAATGTTGTTGAATATCTAGCTCAAGCACCTTGTTCTATGTCCATGTTGGAAGTACTCTAAAGCTGTCGTACAAAGCACAAGAATTTGTTTTCATCCCTAGGGGATTTTGATCCTAAAAATCCACCATTATCACATTCAATGTGGAGAATTACAAATTGAGGCTATCCCATCAGCTCGCTTTTCAGATTGCTACTAGAGTGTTCGGTCGGAAGATCCAAAGTATCATTTTGGACGATAGAGATTCCACCTCTATTTTGTCTATGTCTTGTTGGAAATCCATTGGNATTTCTATCCAGGTATAAGTGGTCGATGCTCCTCTTGATTACAATTTATTGTTAGGAAGGAATTGGTTCTATGCTATGATGGTCGTTGCATCGTCAGTTTTCTGTATGCTCCAATTTCCACATTAGGGGAAAATTGTGACAATTCATCAGCTTGATTATTGCTCACTGGATATCACTTCTTCCATGGTAAATAATGTTCCAATGTTAGGGAAGGAACCTCCTCCCTATCGCTATGTAGGATTTGGATTTCTGAAAGATTCTTCACTCATGGGAGTTTTTCCATCCAACACTACCCCTCCTAGTATAGAAACTACTATGATAAAAATGATATCCTCTATGACTGGGGGCATGTCCAAGGGAAAAGAGATTATTCAATCATCTTTTCTGAATCCTCACGGACCCATGTATGAATCGGTTTAGTCTATTTCTGATGTCTACATAAATGATCATCGTTTAGTAGAGTCAGATTCTTACCATCTACTCTGTTGGCTAGATTCCCCTCTCCTGACTTTAGATTATCTCTCACAAAATTTTCCATCGGATGAGTCCATTATGGAGATCATGAATCTGGATGAATATTTATGAGAAGAATCTCATCAACGATCATCATTTCTTCCTAGTGCCAATTCGGTAGATTCATATTTTGTTTCTTTGATCAGTTCCAATATAGTCGAGAACCCTCAAACACCTATGTTACTTCAAGGTGTTGATTCTGAAGGGAATTAATCCAATATCACCAAAACAATTCCCCTCAATATATTAGTGAAGCTAGGTGTTGTCGAGCACATTCACATAGGCCATAACTGCTCGCCAACAAAAATTGAAGAATATAGAGCTCTTTTTAAGAAGTTTCATGATGTTTTTTCCTGGACTTATCTAGAAATGGTCAATATTGATCCATCAATCATAGTACATGAGATCAAGGCATATCAAAATACAATACCTATTAGACAGAAACTTCGTTGGGTCCACTCGAGAAAATATGTAGCCATTAAAGCTAAAGTTGAAAATATTTTGAAAGTGGTTTTATTTATCCGGTGCCTTTAACCGATTGGGTGTCTAATATTATCCTTGTTTCTAATAAACATGACACTATTAGGGGTTGTATCAATTTTAGGGACCTGAACAAAGCTTTTCTGAAGGACAACTTTCATACCCCTTACATCGATCAGATCAAAGACAGCTTTGCTGGAAGTGACATTGTTTCCTTTATGAATGGATTTTCTGGATATAATCAGATTAAGATCTTTCCCATTAACCAAAACAAAATGACATTAATTTTTCCATGGGGGACCTTTACTTATCGAAAGCTACCTTTCAGTTTGAAGAAAGCTAGAGCTACCTTTCAACAATCTATATCGTATGCTTTTCATGATATCAAACACATAGTGGAACTGTATTTGGAAGACCTACTTGCTCATTCATAGCATCGAGAAGACCATTTAGGGCATCTTAGACACATTTTCCTTCAATGTTGTCATTATCGTATTCGGCTCAATCCACACGAGTGTGATTTTTATTTTGAAGCTGGATGGTTACTTGGTTTCATTGTTTCTATGGATGGAATTCAAATCGATCCCTTAAATATTTCTACTATCATGGCCTTACCACCTCTGACAGATATAACTGAACGCCAAAATTTGCAAGGGAAGGCAAACTTTCTTTGTCGTTTTGTGTGCAATTTTGCAGAGAAAATGCATGGTTCCATGTGTCTCTTGAAAAAAAACACTCCCTTTCTTTGGGATGACTAGGATAAAATAGATTTTGATAATTTGAAACATGCTATAACTCACTCACCTGTGGTGGTCATCTTTCTTGGATGGTTATAGCTCAAAAAATCCTTCACGCTGGGTATTTGTGGCCCTCAATCTTCAAATATTGTCATGGGGAAGTTAAGAAATTCCCACCCTATCATCTCTTTTATCCAAAAAATCACTCCCACCCTACTCTGTTACACCTTGTCATTGTCGTTGGCCATTTTTCCAAATGGGGGATTGAATTCATGCACTATAAGCCTACATCAGTCGGGGGGCATGGTTGCATCATCGTAGCCATGGATTATTTCACAAAATGGGTCGAGGCAATGCCTACATATGCAGAGGATGGTAAGAATGCCTCCCTCTTCCTACTCAATCACATCATATCTAGGTCTAGAGTTCCACAAGCCATAGTGACTGATCATGGATCTCATTTTTGTAATCAGATGATGACTGAGCTGAGTACCAAGTTGGGTTTTCATCATGAAAACATGACCCCCTACTAACCACAAGCTAATGGATAGGTCGAACCCATTAACAAGGTCTTGAAGACTATGCTTTGCAGGATGTTTGGAGATCACAAATCCAATTGGAACTTAACTCTATTGTTTGCACTATGGGCTTATAGAAATTCAGTCAAAACAACAACTGGTTTCATGCCTTTTCAACTAGACTATGGACTAGAACCTATCCTACCTATTGAGTGTGAGATTCCAGCCCTCAAGCTTGCAGTTGAGCTTTATCTCTTGAACCTTGATGAGACTTAGAGAGATGTCGCAATAGCTAATGAGTCACATAAAAAATGGGTCAAGGCTCGGTATGATAAATCGGTTCAACCTCATGTTTTTAATGAAGGAGATCTGGTTTTGACCTATGATTTGAAACATGATAAAATTGGAAATGGAAAGCTTGAATTATGTCATACGATCCCTACATCATGAGTAAATCTTATGAGCTTGTTGATAATTATGGGACACCTTTCGGAAAACCTCACAATGGGTTGCACCTAAAAAGGTACTATGCTTGAGTTATATTTTGTGTTAGTACCTTCTATATATGTACATTATTTGGATTTTAGTATGGTTTTGATTTCTTGTCAATTTTGTTCACTTCATGTTCTAATTCTCCAGATCAAATGGATTTCTATGGTTTTGTTAATGGTGCTTTCCACCACACTCTAAACCTTTCTTCAGCCATCTGGGTGTTATATTCCTGGAAGTTCATGACCTAGTCAGTTCAGGTGCAGTTTTCATAGGTCTGGCCACTAATAACATTGTCGAGTACCATGCGGTGATAGGTTTGTTAACTGGATCTACATCTCGAGACGCAGATTATTTGGTAGTCTTCTTGGGCTCACAACTAGTGGTTTCTCATTTAAAGTTTAAACCACGTATATTCCATCTAGAATCCTGTACTTCTTCATCTCTTTCAGAGAGTGCGTTTGTTAGGAAGTTCATTTGAAACTATTACTTATCGGCATGTTCCTAGGTCTTGTAACACAGTTGCAGATTCATTGGCCAACTACATGTTGGATTGGTACATTGCACATTCATAATTGAAAATTAAAGAACATGGTTCATTTTTAAACAAATGTAAATAGTAAAAATACGTACAACTCACATAAAATAGAATTCCATGATTAAAACAGATAGGATGCCAATAAAGTCTGTATATATATATCATCAAAAGTTTGTTTTTGCAAAAAATGGTCCCGAGACCTCGATTGATGCACGCTGGCTTTCAGGTATACAAAATATCAAAAATACTAAAACTGGATAGCTTTCAATGTGTACATGCTGTAATGGTGCTCGTGATAGCACATGACGACCCTAGCCACCCTACGTAGCAATCGTCCAAATCGGCCTGACACCCCGGTAGTATGTCTCTGGTACCTCCTAGAGAGGTCATCTACTATAATGTATGGATGTCTAAAGTAAACTAACTAAGTTTCTCCTCAAGATCAGTCAACTCATCATCTCCTCTGTGAATGAAGTGGGCCCCTCCTCTCCTGTCGATGGGGGATGAGGCCCCAGGTCATGCCTTTCCCACGTCTACATCAGAAGAATAGGTCTCGTTAACATGAAAATCATAAAAATCATAAAAACATAAAATATAGAAACATTGAATTCTCAGTATCACTTACCTATATCTCCCCACTAGGCACCTGTTGGTAAGGGTAGATCAAGATCTCCTCGGAAATCTGTGCCTGCATACGCATAGTCCTCAATCATGAGGAGTTGATCATCCAACCATCTGAAGAATGTAGTCCCATACTTCACCCACGAACCTTCTCCGCCATGATGGGCCATGATCTCTACCCACCGCAGCATACTAGGGTCTCGTGCCCTCAACTCAGTAAAGGCTGGTTGAGGCCTCAAATGAGGTACCCTGTCAAAAAAAAAGGATACTAAGATAGGGCCATAGTCAAACTACTTCATCTCTTCTTGTCGACATTTATTCAGTTGTTCATTCAGTGTCACTAGTAATGCCTCTACCCAGTTGAATATTGTGGACACTATGGTGTATATAGCATAAATCATGTGTGCACACAAGCCTAGTGAGCCTCTTGGCTCCATGAAATGCGTTGCATGGTAAAAATCATTGTGCATAAAGGAAGATCTCTAATAGCCTTAATGGGAATTTTATTCCCACACATCTAAGTACCTGTGAAGCAGTGGTGATCAATAAGGCCATGTGTTATGATCTATCCTTCACGAGGACCTATAAGTTATATGGGAACTCTTCGCCAGGATAAACCAGTAAGGAACTAAATGTCTTCTACTTCCAATGTCAAAACATGAGTCCCAACCTCAAAGTATTGTTGTTCAAGGTTCCATGACTTGGAAATATACTCTAGTAATTTCACTTGAGATCTCATACTGGGTTCATTAAAGAACATCCAAAACCCACACCCACGCAAACCAGATATAGTGGCAACATCATTTGCTGCTCGGATATCGTCATCCTCATGTTCTCTTTCTTTCCAAATAACCATTTTGGGCTAAATATGGCCTGCCAAATGTTCAAAAATAATATTTAGAACATAGTATCAATCATTAAAAAAATTTAAAACTTCTTCTTCTGTCTTGTATTTCACCACGTTATAGTGAATTTGAGGCTCCTCCTGTCCTCCTATAGGATAGAGCGGTTCCACCATGTTTTTTGTAGAAAAAGGCACAGTGTCACGTGGGTAATGCCTTTCCTAAAATGGAGAATTGCGTCACCTTGTGGGCACATTTTACCCTTTGGTAAATTCCCCAAAAACCCTAAAATTAACATGGAATTGAAGAATCAAACCGTGAAAAGCTTGGAAATTATCTGAGGACTTTTTTGCAACTGACAAAACTGAAAATGGATGGTCGATGGCTCTGCAACTGATGGAACACAAAAGGCCCTAAATTGCTCTCCAAAATGGTAAAAGTGAAAATGACTTATGTTTTTACTATTTAATAATTTATATTAAAATGTTTTTGGGTTTTATTTATTTATTTTTATATTTTATTAAATATTTACCCACAAACAACCTATAAGGCCTATTTTTAATATTTTTAGGAGTCTAATAAGTATTTTTAAGTCTTACAAGACTTAGAGAAACTGGATTTATGATTATGAACAAGTTTGTTTTTACTTTTTCATCCTCGTACAAAACGGAAAAAAATCCTAAGCGCTATGTTCGAAATCTTAGTGGTGCTCGTTAAACCTAGCACTAAATTTTTTATTCAAATTTTTATTCCTTTTTAGGCTCATTAAACTCTTTTTCGCGAAAATAAACTCTTATGGAGTCTTCTTTAAGCTCTTTCCGGACTCCTAAAATGTGAAAATATCGATGAGTGAATTTGTCTTCTTCACGCTCATAAAAGTACTTGAAGAGTAGTCTTTCCGATGATAGTTTACCCCTTTTTTGGTTTTGATTAACTAAATTACGAAAAAGGAATACTCTAGTCATTTACTAGAAGAGTTCTCTAAGGTATTATTTTATACTTTTTTGTGCCTCGGAGACTAAATCATACGAAAAAAGGACCCTTTGGATTCTTCTTTCGTTTCGTGTAGACTCTCTAAATATGAACGATACTGTGTTTGCTTTCAATGGACTCGTTAAACTAAACACTAAGAGACCCTCTTTTGGGAATGAACCCCTCCTTTCTCAGGTTCATAAAACATGTGAGAATGGACTTATCCTATGATAAGCTACAATGAGTGTTTTTTACCTTCTTTCAACTCGTAAAAATGAAAAGAAGAACTCATCAATCATGATGGGGAAAGTAAGAGAAGGGAACCAAATTTAATTAGCAATAATGGCAGTTTATAGTCACCTTTCAACATGGCACTTATTTGTGTTTCATTCAGTCCATTGGGTATTCAGGTTGCTTCTAAGTTGATCCACTTTCATGATTCATGTTACTCCTTCAAATATTTCAAAGAATGCATCATCCTTCATCATATTATGTCTTGTTATACTCCTGGTTAAGTCAATGCTTCCAAGTCTTCGGTTGTGCCACCCAATGTTCAAAGGGAAGTCATGTTGAGATTTTACATCTGTAGTCAAAAATTTGTGTCATCTACTATTGAGTTAGTACTATGGTTACATCATGCTCAAATTCCAGAACTTCATTCCAAGTTTCATGTCGTCGATGTGGGATTCATCATGACCCTCCTTCGACAAGACTATTCCTGTCAACTTCAGCTCATTATCCAAAAATTAGTCTTAGAAACAAAGTAGTACCTTGAGATCTATATGCATCAATGACAGATTCTCTCGCCATCAACATAGGTTTATATCATTGACCTTTTATTGAAAGATTCAACCGAGTGTTTGATGTCATATCCTCTATTCACATTCGGGATATTGTACTAGGGTACCTTGGGAATCATCAACATCAATGGTGATCTTCTTCTCACTTGTTAACGGTTCTCATCGTTGACCGGTAATCAAGTGGTTTCTACCATGTTCAATGTCAAGAAATTGTAATCACATGGATAGAATCATACGCTTTTGAAGATGAGATGAAGACCCTGGGTATCTGTTAAGAACTCATTGCGTTCCCCAGGCTACGATGGAGTATTTGTATGATTCTTAGTGTGGATCCACATTTGTATGGCCGTGGTTGTGCTCAAATTTTCGCTTGAATGACATATATCTACATTGTATGTCTGGTAGCTATGTCCAAGTTTGAGTCTTCTTCGAATTGATCTACGTTGGATTTTAGTATCCATGGTTGTTTATACCTCATAGGGATCTTCTTTGTATTGTTCCATGGCCATGATGATATTTGTATAAATCTGAATCAAAGTATCGATGTACTGTAGAATGAGCTATGTTGTTGGAGATCTTCGATCAATGAAGTCTTTCCTCGAAGTGATAACCTGTTCTGACAAATCCCTCACCTATCCTATCCCTCTAGCCTCATGCTTTAGGGGGAATAATGTTATAGATATTACTCATCATCATCCTTTAGTGAGAACAAAACATCATAAATTTCCTCTATTCCCAAAGTTATGAAGTGAATTTGGACTTGGATCAATGGTTTAAAGCTTTATTCTACCACCACACTTTCCTTGTGGACAAAGTGCATTACCTAAGTCAGTAATGCCTAATTTCCATGAACAAAAAGCGGTGCCACTACCACTTAACTTTATTCAATGAGCAATGCCCTATTGGTAACTCTTTGTCATAGTTGACAAAGAGTGGTGCTCGATTTTTAAAGCTAAGATGAGAAGATTCATGAAGCTTCTTGAACATCACATTCATGGCAACCTAATCCCTAGACTCTTGGACCACCTGGACTCAAGATCCATCCTTGTAGAATATCCCTTCCACCTCATCCACCATTATCTCAACCATTCCTATCCTTCCATGTCTATAAATCTTTGCTCATCCCCCATGGGTAAAGGGAGGAAGATAATGCTACATCACCAAAATTCTGGACAAATATAGCCAAGGAGAGTAAGGCATTGGGTGGACAAGTTGAAGCTTTGGAGGCAAGATCTAGCTTGAGAAGAGATATCTTAACACTAAGCCTCTTGGTTGTAATCTCTCTCTTATTCTGTTAATGCAATGAAAGTTCCTTTCCCATAACTCATATTGTGTATAAATCACTGGTTTTATTATCAAATTCCTTAGTCATTGACATAATATAGTAGATCGTACTTGGTACTTTTAATCTTGTATGATTTTGTGATGTGCTTTTTGCAGGTAAACTGTGGAGATCTAGTATTCTAGAAGGTTGCTACATTACATTATGTAACAGGTGAAAGATCCATTCCAAGCATCTACCAATATTAGGGGAAGTGATTCTCATTTTTGTAACTCATTTGTTCTTGATGTAAGGGCTTCAGGCTAGGGAAACAACTTATGTCCGTAGAAGGTGAGGATTTCCGGCAACAGTGTTTCAGTTTGTGTCAAATAATGCGTGACACAATATTGCGCAACTAAGGAAATAACAAAAATTGAGGATGCTACTATTGGACGAAGGACTTAAATCCAAACTTCCTAAAGGTATGAATCCTAACCATTCAAATAGATGAGGATAAGTCGAACATGGAGGATATATTTGATTACCACTCATTGATGTAAAGCGTTAACAAACACTAGGTAATCCACTAATAATGAAAATTGTCCCCCAAGGTACCTAGTACATTCTAACAGGTGTTAATAGATGGTCTTTAATTCGAACACCTAAAGAATCCATCAGGTAGGACACATTGATGTATTCCTACTACCCAATAGTGAGAAACTTCCACTGATGACTGCAACCCCCAAGGTACTATCGAAAATATAAATATAATTTCCATAACAAGATCAGTTGAAGTTGATGGGAAGAGACCCATTTGAAGGGAAGCAGTAAGGAATCCTCCATCATCCAACATGAGGAAAATAAAGGACTGATTTGATTTGGAGCTAGAAAAAAGTTGTGAAGAATAGACCATTACAAACATGATATGATGGACTATCACAAGAGAATGGATGACACATGAGGTCAAGGTATTGTACAATGGATGAAGCAATTTATATCCTTGTACAATGCAAACGACATAGTAGTGACTTAGGAATGTTTGGACATAAAGGTACCAATGATTTATACAAATATGTAATGTAGGATACATTGGCAGATTCTCCATATGATTTCCAACCAAAGGAGTAATAACTATGAAATCATGTTTTATGCTAAGGCCAAAAATTAGAACCCAACTATTGATAGACTCAACCTGGTGCTTTGTTCAAGGATGATATGAATTTCTTCCATTATATTGAGAGACATTTGATAATCTTACCTTCCCTTTTCTGTTTTTAAATATCTTCTTAATGTTTTAACAAGATTGAAAAAGAGAAAGAAGTATGCTCGGCAAGGCACTATCTCATGGATTTTTACCGAGCCCAAGGTAGTTAATGCTTATTGGTTTTTCAATTTTGGAGAGTCTGAAAAAACTTAAATAAGACTCCAGGGGTTGAATTTTTCGTATGTTTAGTCTCCTTGGTCCAAAAAAGTATAAAATTATATGAAGGAGATCTCTTATAGGTAAGAATGACTAGAGTATGCATTTTTCATAAGTAGCACATTCACTGCAAAAAAGGGATGAACATGTATCGATATGATGATATTTTTGTATTCTTTAATGAGATTGAAATAAACAACTAGCCTAATGATCTTTTCATGTTTATGGAGTTAGAAAAGAAATTAAAGGATCCCCCAAAAATTCCTTTTTCATAAAGTTAGTCCCCAAGTCTAAAAAAGGGTTAAACTAAAACAAGGGAGAACTCTTATAACCACAATGAACTAGAGTATTACCTTTTTGTAAAAAATCAATAAGGTTCATAAAACGTACAAACTTATACCTCACAGATGGTCCTTCAATTCATTTAATGTGTATGATAGGAGAAATGTCGCTCAACAATATTTTCAATTTTAAGGAGTCTAAAAATATCTTAAAGAGGACTCCATATACCTTTTCCATAAAGGTTTACAACCTTGGAAGAGTCAAATCATGACCTCCTTCTATTTTTAACGATATTGAAGGATGGATGGAATAATTCTCATAATGGGAGGAGATGTGTATTGGGAGTAAGTGGGACTAGCTCCAAGTGCAAGGAACAAAAACTATGCATAATGTGAGGAACGTGAGAAAGATAAATACACTTGGGGGATGTCTCCTCCAACTAAAAGGTGTCAACTTTCAAAGGATAAAATGATATAGGGATAAGCTATGATGGGCTCAAATATGAAGGCTTGTATGAAAAGCTAAAAGCATGGAAGTGTGAATCAGGCTCATGAGCACAAGTGGGGAATATGCAAATGCAATTACAACTTACAAAAATGGTATCCTTAAAGGGACTAGAGAGAAATATCTAGGAGATAGAGACGTGTGGATTATTATCAAAGTCATGAAAAATATAAGAAGGCTCTCAATCCTAGGGGAAAAAATCAACATGGGAACCAAAATGGAATAGGGATGTTTACTACAGTGATCCATGTTATGTAGGCTCTATTGTTCCACTGGTGCAAAATGCATATAGATATGGCTAAAACACCAATATCCAACAAGTTTGACTCTACAACGAATTCATGCATCAAAAGATTCAAATAAATCACAACAATAGGGAGGTCTAAAACTATATGCAAGTTTCTAAATATATATGAAGGGATCAAGAAATATGTTGGAAAGGACTAGTAAGAAACTGTGAATCTAGCTAAGAATCATGTCTCTAAGAAACAACAATACCAAGATCATATACAAAAAATGTGAAAAGAAAGATCTAATAGAGGTCACTTTAGTATAATTAGTTTCAACTTCGCTATCTTTAACCTCAAACATAATCAAAGAAGAGTTAACTGATAAAGGCTCTATACTACCAAGTTTTGAGGACTTACCATCAATAAGATCGAACTTGAGAGGAAGATCAATGTAGAAAGAAGTGACGGAGGCTGCAGGAACAAACTCATCATCACTAGAGTTGGAAAATCTAGTAAAAGAATCAAAATCACTAGGAACAATGACTTACTACTCTATGGGAGATTCTGAAGACACAAAATTATTAATTTCAATGTTTGAAGGTCTATCATCAGTAATATCATACAAAAACTAAAATCTAATTACAACAAGGTCAACATCCAAAAGAATGTCAAACTGTATCATAGAATCTAAGAAAACCTCATCAAAAGGAAGTATATAATCCCAGTTTGAACAAATTTCCAAACATTCAGTTGCATCAATAGGGTAGAGAGAAGGCTTCAATATCCCCATTGTATGGATCACCAAGTAAAATACCAGAACCAAGTCCCAAGAAGGTAATCATGCACACATAGGATTCTTCTCAATATCAATTGAACACAAGGTATATTAGGTTGATTGGTCTGGAAACACTCAACTTTAGAAGCTGACAACCTCCAAGGGTCATTAAAATAAGTCTTATATTAAGACACCTTAGGGATAGAAGTCATGGAAATAGAAGATATTGCATGTATCAAAGAGGCATAAATATGTAGGTCGAACGGGGGTATATTAAAGGTTCCCATTAGAGTAGGATACATTTCCATAATGATATTATCACAATCCTTCATGGAATCGGAAACTAGAGGGATGTTGGTACCATTAGTCGATAATGATAACTGATGAATGGTGACAATCTTCCCATTATGTGGAAACTTAATGTTATACACCTGAATGGCACCTCTCCGTCCGAGTGTTGACATCCCTCAGGTCGACACACAAAAGGACACTTATGGATAGAGGTTTGCCCATATTCACTATACCTTGGCTTATGATGAAGTACATTCCCTATATACCCAGCTGGTTACTTTGCCATTTTTGCCATGTTGAGATGTATTCACGACTCTCTTTATTGACAACTCGCGCATCATTCGCGAGTATCCTTTGTAGCAAGTCACGAATCCTTTTATTCGCGGGTTGCACTTATACATAGTCACGAATCATTCGCGGGTTGCTCTACTACATACCCGCGAATGTGTCTCTCAACATTAAAATATAAAAACACGTGCTAATGGGAGATTAGTTAAGCCATTTAACTTAATTTCCTTAACTGCTATAACCTCCCTAACCTTCGAGAACTGCCTTATTTCACCCATATAAATACAGGCCTTGGGGAGGGTGTTGGATAGTTACACTTGGAGAGCAAAGTTATGCTAGTGGATTGTTTACAGAAGTCTTTGGAGCAGTGAAACTCAAAATCCTTTGGTGACAGAGGAGTCCTTGTCTCAGACGTTGGGTTGTAACCTTAACTCTTTCCATTATTGATAATAAAGAGATTACTTCTTCCATATGTGTTTCATGTCTTGTGGTTTGATAAATGTTTACATTTCAGTATGATATATGTTTTATCTAACCTGCTTATATGTATATGAATCATCTTGTATCTGGAAGAGTGTTTCTTGACAGGTGAAAGAGGAGCAATCCTGAAGATTTTGGAAGTAGAATAGAGAGGAAGAGGATAGCAAGGATCGACCTTCGTTTAACAAATAAGTCCTTCTAACCCTCCTATTTCCTATTCTGTACTTTAGAAGTCAATTGTCTGCAAGTAATAGAGTATGTTGGTAACCCCAGACCTATGGTTTCTAGGTGCATAATCCCTTACAACACTTAATCATATAGAATATTGAAGAGAATACGACTATCATCACTTGGGTCCAACTTCTCCCTAATAACATGTTGTAATCAAGTGGAGAACCAACCACCTCCATTTCCATCAAGATTATTTCCCCCCTAACTCTATTGAAAGAGTTAGGATTATTTTGTGAGGTTTGAACAAATGACCATTGAAATATTTCAACACTGTGCAAGGAACAACTATATTAACTTATCCAATATCCTTCCACAATGATAGAGACATCACACAAATATAGGCACCCTCATCAAGAACAGTACAATGTGCAGTTCACTTACAAGATATCACTTGAATCTAAAAAGTTGCATGATGGTGTAAACGGGGCTTCCAATTCTCATAATTGAAAGCCAACATCTGACTATTTTCAAGATAAATGACTACTGAGGATGAGATTAGGTTCCTTAATTGGGTAGGACAACTCTATAGAACCTCTAAATTAGACATTGCACATGAATCTTGTTCTAGATCCGCCATTATGTTATAATTCTAATCAATCCATCCGTATCGATTGAACATAGTTTTATTGAGAACACCTTTCGAAGTTATAGGCATAGTGTTGTTTGTTGGTTTCTCGTTATGTAATGAATTGTCAGTTTCAATGTTAAGGGTTTCCTTATATTTGGATCCAAATATAGAGGTATCATAATATTTATTCATAGTATGGAGGTTGACATACTGTCCAATGTAAAAACATAACGTGTCCAATAGTTCCCCCTTCAGAGGAGGCACCCTGATTTCCCCCTTGCGAGCATCCAGGATTAGATTGAGCCACATACATCATATTTTGTTGTGGTTGAGGAAATTTATTAGTCAAGGAAACAAATTGGAAGAAGCTTCCTGATGGGCTAACAATTTATGAGCCATTTACATCTTAAGGAACTTGTAGTTTAGATAATCTTCCTTGCATAACAAGCAAGGGAATTTCTTCTTACCTTGTTTGGCCGCACCAAAATTATTATTATTATTATTATTTGCATTGTTATTACCCTTGTTCCCATTTTCCTTATTCTTCTTTTTCCCTCAGGGATGTTATTTTCCCTTAAAATCAGTTGTTTGAGTAGTCAAAAAATCTGCAGGAGGGTTGGGACTTGAGTTCTGTGTGTTGTTTGATGCAACTATTGGTGAATTTTAACCAATAAGGTGCACACCCTAGCTAGTTGCAATACTTACTGTTGAACCAATCACACCCTTAGTATGTGATCTAGGAACTGGTTTCATTGGATCAACTTCTGATCGAGGAGCATCAAGAAATATTTCATAAAGCAACCTATACTAAGAGTAAGCTAATTTCAGTTGTTGGGATTTTATAATGGTATTCTCTTCATTTTGTACCCCTGATAGGGGCACATCCTTCACAATACAAGGTTGTGAAGACTTATTAAAACAATCAACTAAAAACTCATCACAAATCTTATCCTTCATTAAACTTCATCTCCTTCATCATTCATGGATTTGGTTGGAGATATGGGTAGACTTGTCATGACAAAAGGAAGTTAACAATTCGATACCAGTTTCATAAGGAACTAGAAGCTGAAAATGGTTAAGTAAAACCATTGCAATGGTGTTGAAAGTTTGGAAAGAAGAATGATGTAGATCAACATACCATTTTGTTACCATCTCTGTTGACGTCCTTTGGATGATTATCAGTATAATAGAATCATCCCATAAGAGAAGTGGGTGAACACCAAATATGAAAAGTCATCACATGGTTTATCCAGTATTCCTTAGGTTTTCCTTCACATTTAGGAATATATTAAGGTAACTTTGTAGGTATTGGTGGCCAGCGAGGGTCATGTAGAACTAGATAATTGGTTAAATTAATCAAATAAGGAATATTAAAAGTATCCAAGAAAGGAAACTTCGTTTGATCCATTGAATTCAAATATCTAGGAGTATGAGTGGCACATTGATTTGTGTTGACATGGAATTCCCTGGAATATAAGGATTTCTAGTGTTGGTAACAAGTGGATTAAACTGACCAAAGGTATTACCAAGTTGAGTTTGTAAAAAAAGATGAGAAAATCCCTCTGAAAGCCCCCCCATCCCCCCCATAGGTTGGTTACTAAATAAAGTACTAACTACAAGTAGGTTACCCAAGACAAAACTTCTTAAGCTAGAATAAGGGTTGTACCCATATGGAGCATTATTCCCCCAAGGGAATCCAACTCATGACCCCAATCCAAAAGAGCCACTAAGTGGGATGTTATATGTCAAGGGGATACTTGTGTCTAAGCCTCCAGATGATTGGAAAGGTAAGCTTAACTAAGGTAAACTAGAAAAAATGACAATTCCAAAGGTATGGGTTGGGTTAGGCATAAGCCAAAGTCCATTGATGGGTGGGTAAATACGAGGAGGAATTGATGTACCATTTCCTAAAGCAGTAGTAAACTAGAATCAAGAGGAAGTGAAGCAGGAATGGACTAGAAACCAGGAAAGGCCATCCCAAATGAAAAGGGGCATGTACTTTTCATACTAGATGTATGTCTTCCAGTTAGAATCATAAAATATGGTGGAGTCTATTAGTGGTGGAGTTTGTACTAGACTACAAGGATAGAAATCCCAAACATCTCAAGTTGGAAAATTTTAAAATTCATTTCATTTTAGTTCAGTTATGTAAAACGATAAAGGTCCAAGGGTTCAAGTATCATAATAAGGTATACCACAACATAACTTTGATACTCCCATGAGACATGATTAAATACCAAGAACCATAAAGCATAAACATAATATGCACCATGCTAACACTTTAAGGCATAATATACAAACTATACTCATACATTAAAAATTGAAGTATCCTTAGTAGAAATACTTTATGAAAAGAAGAAATTATGAACATAAAAACTAGAGATGAGAATTCATGACAAATACTTTACCATAAATGAATTCATAAATAGACACAAATCAAACAGATAGAAAATGCATTCACAATTTATTAATGGCTAAACTTGGCTCGTATTATATTATGTATCATCTTCAAAAAGCTCTTTAAGAATGATCTTACATAAATATAGAATTTTATTCTTGCAGAATCAACATGCTTTGTCTCGATCCTTACAAAAACCAACCCCTCCTACTATCTAATTGTTTACATTCTTAACTAAACAAAGTTCTTCAAATAGTTTTGGGATCCAAAATTTAAGGGTCAAATATGCCCAAAACAACTTTAGATTAACTAGGAAATTAAAATAAGGATTTACACTTGATAATCATGATCTTGGTTTCTCAAAATTAATTTTGAAATATTTTCCAGTCATACTTCTATGACACCTATTAGTTTTGCTAAGGAAAAATTCATTGATCTATTTAAACCATCTCGAGCCTTTCATGATTTTGTAAATCGTCTTAGTCTTTAGCGACTCCATTGCGAATGATTGTGCCACGTGAATTAATTTAGAATTGCAAGTTTCCTTGTTCAAATACAATGTGTTTCTTCAACTAACATGGTCAATCCATCTAAAGCCTCAGATATAAAACATGGTCAATCCATCTAAAGCTTGAGATATACTTGAAAAGCGTGGATATTCTTTATCCATAGTACAAATTATCTCTAGAAGGTCTTTGTTTTTCTTGGTAAGCTCTTCATTTGTTTGTTGATCTACCTTCCTTCCTTTTACTGCTTCTTCAACCACTTGAACCAATTATATGCAATTTTTATTTATTTAGTAAAGGTCACCCCTTAACATTTGGTTTGTTAGTATCAACTTATCATTGAACTCATTCAAATGTGCATTATGCATTTTATAGTGTTGAAATGCCTTTTTAAGATTCCCCACATCTAATTCTTCTTTAGAATGTTTTTCATATACATAAACATGCATATATTGATCCATTTGAAACACTACTTCTTGATTTATGGGAGACTGTTCCAAGTCTTGTGTATCCATATATTCTCCTTTATTTTAAACATTTATAGGGTCTGAAATTGTTCCATCTTCTAAATTTTTTATCACATTCTTTCCCTTAATCATATGTCTCCCTTCTAAAAATTTTGGGAAATTCTAAGGCCTTCTTCAATATTTTCTAAAACTACAGTTATCATTTCTTCTACTTTTTTAATATTTAGAGTCTTATTCACTTGAAGACTCTTCAATTCTAATAAATGTGTCCTTTAATCTGGCCCTTAAAACTTCTTTCATGTTCATCCTTAATTTGTTGGCATCCCTATTTTTTGGTCTCCACTTAATAGTTTTAGACTTCAAGTCACGAGTATCAAACATTTATGGTTTAGAAAATAATTGTTCATACATACCTCGTTCAATTTCCTTCAAAGATGATCTTTCCACTATGTCTCGTAGTGTTTTGGGAGTGGCTATGGACTTATCCTCGAGTTCATTGTTCTCCTCATTATGATTGTCTTTTTCAACTTGTTCTACTATAGAATCCTCTTTTATATGTAATTTTTCAATCACATGCTTTGTTTACTACTTATACTTTCTTTTATAACTTAAAATGCTTCCTTGAGGTTCCTTCCTTCGTATCAGTCCTTGTATCTTTAATTTTTGAATCTTAAGCCGTCTGCACATCAAACCCTGACCAAAAAAATAAAACGAAACCAAGTCCAATTTTGCTTTCTCAGTTTATTGAGAACAAACAATTTGACTAATCCGTGATGAAAAATGATGTGACCGGTATGTTTTGCATGGTTTTGAACCCTAGTCGTCATCTTAGATAATATCTTGAATAGATAAAAATGAATATTGATATTTTATATTCCTGCAACGTGCATGATATAGATAGACTATAGAGAACCTTCCTTCACAGATCACATATCGTTGTATGATGCTTAACACATTTCTCCATTGTTCGTTAAGAAGATTCTATTAAATCCCCTTACTTCACTAAAGACTCTCATGCTGTGGTACAAGGAATTGAATCAAATCAACCACAAATGACTGCTTCTTAAACCATGTGTTTCCTTTTGTGGGAAATCCAGTCGTTGTTGTGATAGAATATTTTGATACTTCAAAACTATGGCTATCAAAATTGACCTGTGAGTCTGTAAACCTGCAAGCAAGCTGCTATGTAACTTATAAATTATATCTCCTAATTTTCTCAAATAATGAGAATCATCCTACTTCAATTAACACCTTCGCACAATGTGGAAAGTCCTCTACCCAATTTGTATTAATAGGTTCAATTCAGAACAACTTTCCAGCTTCCCTGTTCATTTCAGTAACTGTTGATTAAGGTAGACAACTATTACAAAACTATGAAATGAAACAAGCTTGACACAGAAGTATCTTCAAATGGATTTGAAAACTTGCATATGAATTCAAACAAAATAGCCCTAAATTTGATGAATGAGAAGTTGTGGGAAACACCAATTCATGATTTTTTTTAAAACTTAGTGGTGTCGTATCAATCAATACAGTGAGCAGATGCTATTGATCGATTTCCAATTTCAAAAGTTCACCACTTTATGAAATTTCGGCAGCGCAAACATATATAGCGTCTTTACAATTCGCTATAGGAATGTTGCAAATTTGAAAATTTCATCAAGCTTTGGGAAAAGTCTCATAAATCGAAGTTCAAAGTCACATAAAATTTTATAATGTTAGACCATCAGAAGAATTTATTTAAAATATAAAAGAAAATTAAAGCTAAACTCATTAATGAAACGAAACACATTAAAACAAACCTAAAGGATATAAGGTCATATGAAATCAAGCACACTTTAAAAGACTGAAATAAAAAAATTTAGGGTTTCAAAAGGAAATAAAACAAAAATAAAAGGAAAAGCATAGAATATAGTTCTAGTACTAACACCTAGATCCAATTGGGGATAGATACTTTCCCGTGAAGCTCGAAGAATATGCAGACTAGATGCCTTCTGAAACTAAAATTGATTCTTGCAAAACTGTAACTACCTTTAAAATTGGAACTACAATTTTGTACAAATCCATTGGGATGGAGTATTATTCAATAAAAAAAGAAAACTCATTGGTGTCTACAATGATATTAGGTCACCCACGACCTTAGTAAATGTGGAAATGTTTCAAAAATCCCCCATTCACTGGGCTTGCAATTTATTGTCCTTCTAGGTTTTGTAGCACAAATGTCTTATTTCCAAGAACTTTTGCAATCTTGAAAAGACCCGACCACAAGTTATTAAACTTCCCATGTTTCAGTTTTTCATCCTTTTGTGCATTCCACCTAAGAACCATGTCACGAGGAAGAAAAGTGTCATTTTTATTCTTTTTATGAAACGCTTCTTTTACCTTATCCCTGTGTGTCTAAAGCCTTCTCTACCAATAGTTCCATTTCCTATTGCACTTCAATCAACTGAAAAAATCACCTTTGAAATTCATTTGGTTCTTCTACACTGTCCTGCATAAATTCTTTATTCGTAAACCCAATTGAATAGGAAGCACAACATCAATACCATAGACAAATTGAAATGGATATGTTCCAATGGATTTTTTGGTTATTACACAATCTTCCGAGTTAACATATTTTAACATGGTGTCCCAAGCTCTCTATTTTTGAAATAACAACTTTTTGAAAGTATTGGTTAGAATTTTGTTTGTTGACTCTTCCAAACCATTACCTTATGGGAAATAGGGAGTGAATGCTTGTGTGTGATATTATTTATTTCACAAAATTGAACCATTTCATGAGATTTAAAGGTTGTAGCATTGTGAGTTACAAGTTTTCGAGGACATCCTAACATACTCAGGATATTCTCTTCTAGGAAGTTAATGATTACTTTGTCGGTTTCCCTCCTAGTAAGAATCGCCTCTACCCATTTAGTGAAATAATAAGTGGTTGTTAAAATCCACTTATTCTTACCACTTGAGGGAAGATTAACTTCACCCGTGGAATCTAACCCCGGCTGCTGAAAGGGTGTACCTACTAAAATAGGTTTTAAGGGAAGAGATAGAAGCTTTTGTCTACCTGAAAACTTTTGACATTCAACACAACCTCTTTCCTGAGCATAAACATAAGAGAACAAGAAAGGCCAATAATATTACCCTACCCTCAATATATTAAAGGTAATGGATTTCCAATACTAATGCCCTCCATAAGATCCTCCATGTAAATCTATTGTTATCATATCAGCCTCATTTTTATCCACACACCTGAGAAGCATTCATCCAGGATATCTTCAAAATAAGGTTCGATCTACTAAACAATATTTCATAGCCTTAAGATTCAATAACCAACATTTCCTTGTATCTAAATATGATGGGAACTATAAATATAAAAGGAACAAAATTATGTCTCTGTACCAAGAAGAAGAATATGCATGCATACTGTAAATTTGTTCTTTTCTTTTTCTATATGCAATTCTACCTGTGATGATTGATTTAAAACCAGGTTCATCCACAAAGCTTCACAATTTGAATGTGTTTTCCATTTGGAGAGGCCTTTCCCTTTGACCAGTTTGGTAGGTCTGATTTCTACATCATATTCCATAATATTTTCTATCCAACGTCGTCATTCTCCCTCAATTTGAGGCTATACAAGAATATCTTTGATTGTAGTGTTAGGTGCATATGCTATGATATTTGAGTGCGTAAGGTAGATTCTAAAGAACTTAAGTTATTTAACTAAGGCATAAGCTTGTTTTTGTATTGTGTTGTACTTAATTTGTGTATCTTAGATAGTTTTACTAAAGAATGAAATGGGTTGTTCTAGATCTTCTGAATACTTTTGTAATAGTATTGTGGCTATGGTATCTTTAGACACAAAAGAAAAGGTTAAGAACTCTTCACGAAAGTTTGGACTTACCAGCACTCGAGCTTTAGTAAGGGCTTATTTAATTCTTTTAAATGATGATCTAGCTTCACTTTTCCACTTTACCTCTTGATATTTCTTAAGCATTCTTGTAATTTTCTTTATGATCTCTACAAAATTAGGAATGGACCACCTTAAAAATATTATTTCCCAATCAAATATTGGGTTTCTTTTTTTGGGGGGGAATATTAATATTTAAGATAACCTTACCACAATCAATATCTATTTTAATTCCTTCATCTAAGACAATATGGCCCGAAAGCTTACATTTTTGCATAGAATTATGAGATTTCTTTGAGTTCAAAGATAACCCAAATTTCATGCACTTAATAAAAGTATGCCCTAAAATTTTAATATTTCCATCATCATATTTGGAAAAAAAAGTGATGTCATCCAAATAAGTCACCACAAACCTTTCTTTTTCACCAACAAAGGCTATATCCATATCCCTCTAGAAAGTTTCACCTTCATTCATAAAACCAAATGGAATTTTTCCATACATGAACATCCCCCAAGGAGTAGTAAAAGATGCCTTTTCTCTATCATCTGGATGTACAACAATCTTATTATATCCAAAGAAAACATCAATCATGGATATTATCTAGGCACCTACTACTCCTTGGAATATCTGGTTAAGTTTTGGAAATGGATAGTTATCTAGTCAAGTTTTGAGGGAACTCCTATTTAAATTCCAAAATTACACAAAGAACCTTATCTCTCCATTTTACTTACACATTTGCACTAAGTTTTATATCCAAGTGAGTATAAAAGAAGTACAATAATTGTTTCATCTAACAACTTTTTAACCTCTTTTTCTATGACTAGTAGCGATGCTAGATTCATGTGCCTCAACTTTTGTCTAAAAGGATTTGTATTTGGTTTCAATGGAATATTTTGCTGGATGATACTCATATCATAGGTATTCAAAAATTATTTCTGCAAATTCTTTCATTAACTCAATGTATCTTCTTCTCTACTCATTTGAACGTTCCTTGGACAAATTTATCATTTTAGGTTCAGCAACAGTTCCAATATTTCATTTCCTTCAGATGACTGCATATTAGGATTTAATAAGGTATCATGATTAGAAAATAGGCTTTCCAAAGGATCAAGACCCTTTGGGATTATGTTACCTTTCAATCGATAATATCACGGATTCCAATTGAATTCATGAGACAAGAAGCACTACCATTTACCTTGGAATCTTCATCTTGATCCATCAGATATGTGGAAAATTCCCCTGTCAAATCCAGAAATTTCTTGATTTTTTCATCATTATTAAATACGCGCTAGTGCTTAATGTTGTTTGGAACTAATGGTTTGAAGAACCCGTTCAAAGGAAAGAGTGTTCACATTTGGATCTATATGTTTATGAGCCTTTATTTCACCTATAAAATAAGGCCATTGGAATGCACTGTATAGGATAAAATCAAAGCAAATTTATGCCAAAAAAGTTTCATTGAGAGATCACCTTTCAATCCACTTCTTGCCTCAAGTTGGCATGCAAAATATCCCTTGATTGTTTCCTCTAGGAAGCAAGTGTTTCTCCATTGTTTCATCCTTCCTCAAGGAGCAATGCTTTCTCTTCACTCTTCTAGCTTAGTTTAGTTTTGTTGAAGTTGTTTTATCTTGTGGGTGCTTGGTTAACCTAACTCATAGCTAACATTGTCTCCTTGGTTACTGTCAAAACCCCAAATTTTCCGAAAAATTTAAATTTTTTTAAAATAGCATAAATCCTCATTAAAAGCAGTCACTAACTGTTTAATTATTTTTATGTTATTAGGATTGTAACTAAATGATCTTTTGATTATATTTATCTTTAATGAATAGTTTATTTTCAGTTACTAAATGTTTTCTGCTTGCGACCACAAGGTGGGATTGTTATGAAAGACTAGGCTTACTTAACTTCCGAGCTAACGCAGCAGTTTTCTTTCTTTTACAGCTATACAGGTAAGATGTTTTGGGTCACTGCTAACAAACTCGAGAATTTACAATACAATCCGCTGTACAAACTTCATTCAGTAAAAATATAAACTTTGCTAGTCAGATTTACCAGACTTCTAAAGGTAAAGCGTTAACTATGTTACTTTTATTTTTATTTTACTGATAGATAAAAGAATGCTGCTAGAAAGGATGTCAGATATTTCTCTGTTAAGATATTTCAAGTATTAACCTATACTTTTCTTACCTTAAGCATTTACAAAGTTTATTGTTTGATTCAAGTCTCCCCTTAATATTTTAAGTATTTGCACTGTGTTGTCCAAATACTACTTCTTTTCCATGTTCATTATTTGGATAAATACAAAACCTTTAAAAATCATTCTTAGATTTATTACATTCAACCCTGTTTAATAGTTTAATAACTATACTTATCAAACACGGAAGGCTAACTTACCCAAACCATTTTATCATATAAAGATTATTATAATATCTTTTATAACCTTTGGACTTGATTTAATAAAAGTCTAATTGTCACCATGAAAATGGTTCTACGAATATTAATGAATTTGTTATTTTACAAACAAGGGAAGTTCACATGGTAAAAGTAGAACTTGCATCATGTTCAATTGATCATTAATATAAACTATCATAATTCTACAAACTTTATATTAGTATTTATTTTATTTCGTTTGCAAATTAGTGCAATATATAAATAGAAAGAAACTAGGTTTATGGATGAACTATTCCATGGTAACTAGTCTTCCTTCTTTAGTTTCATATCTTATTTTAATCATAAATACAATTCTCCATACCTAATTGTATGAGGCCAACGATGAAACAATGCTATATTATAATGTTTTATAAACATTAATCTAACATTCAAGTGATTGATCTTATAACCCAAGTTCTAGCTATGGTATAACTATTATCACTCATCGATCTAGAACTCTCATTAGCTATCATTACAACTCTTCATTCATAAGAGACCCACGATGAACAAGTTTTTATATTACAATGTTTTTATAACATGATTCCAATGATTAAAGAATTGATTTTATAACGCAGGTGATGATTTGGTATAATGATCTTTATGGAATTCCCGCGATATGATTGGGTTATGGAATGAACTCATTGGAAAACTTCATCGTGGAACTTTAGAGTTCCTACCCACTGCATGTCAAAAATCAAAAGGACTACGTGGGCTCTTCCCAGCCATGCACTATCATTTATAAAGGTTTTGACTTAACCCTAGTCTTCATTTCTCCGCTGCCTGTGGCCTCCTGCCGCTCTGCAAGGCCTCCTGGTCCACCTCGCTGCTTGCACAGTTTGCTAGTCCCCTCCTGTGCTAGTTTTCCCTTCGTGGCTCATCTGCTGCATGGTGAGGAAGTTATTGTGTTGTATCACTTTGCTGCGAGATGTTTGGGCAGCGTCTTTTTCTTAGGGTTTTAGCATTAGCATCCATTACCGAACCTTTCACTGTATGAGTGGTCCCTCGACTTGATACTGTAAATACGACCTCCATCATGACAGGTACTCCTTTAGTTTCCCGTGAGATCAACCCTCTCTGCGACGAATGAAGGGTTTACCCTTCCTCCTGCTCGTCGTTCTCTTGCTGTTCGTTGGTGGCCATATTTCTATTCGACGTTAAGGTAAATTGCAGGGTTTTTCTTTCGTTCTTCTTTTACAAATAAAAGCTTAAGCAACAACAGTTGGCATTATTTTAATGTTTAGATATCTTTTGTTACAGGGTTAATCTTCTTCATTCGGCGTGGAAGGTGCGTGATGCAAAAGCTGCTACCACCGGTAAGCCTGGTTTTTACCCATGGCTTCCCCTCCTTGCTGGTCCTTTAGGGCCGTCCTGGTTGTGGTTTCTTTGTGTGTAACCCGCACTGTTACTTTGGTTCAGTGGGTGAACAAAACGCTGTTAAAAGAGCTCGGCTCTTCCTTTATAATGGAATCTTGGCTAAGGTCGTGACTGTGGGTTTCTGGGTTTTGTTTGAAAACTGAGTACAGCATGTAAGAGAATGTAACATTGTTTGTATAGGCTGTAAGTTTGCTTAATGTAGATATTACTGGTAGCCGTAAGGTTCCAAGAGGATAAACTCCATCCTCAGTACATTTTTAAGCTTTTTAATAAGGTTACCCTGTATTTGGAGCTATGCGCTGCCTATACTATCTTTAATTAAATGTTATGTTACTGTACAGTTTTAATTCCATTACTATTTAAAATTTTGACTTATTAAGTTTATCTGTCTTCGTACAATGGGTTCTTGTTAATTTTGATAAAATACTTGGTATATTTTAAGTTATCATTTCGTGGTACTTGCTGGTAGGTTTTTACTGTAATTTGATAATATACAGAGTTAATGATTTTATAAATTGTTATAAGAGTTATACTTATCAGATTGAAAAAATTTTGAGGTTCTAAGTGACATTTAAAAGTCATTTGACTGTACCACCATGCTTACAGGTTTTTATACTATAACAAAAATGTTTTGCTAATGAGAAGAGATAAACTATTACTGTAATTTCTAAATAATATAAATTTATATTCAATAGTTAATAGGATATTAAGATCATTGTTTAATAATACCCCGGTTATTATTCCTGTAATACTTATTACTGTTGTCATTTGTTCTACTTATAATCTCTTATAATTATTACTTTTTATATTTATATAAGTAATAATAGTTATTCTTAGTTTATAAATAATAGTTATTCTTCAAGGTTGAGCATACTGCCATTTTGGAAATTATTTACTGTTCAGATAAGCATTTGATTCTTATTTTTAAAAATAACATTAGGGGTTCTGTACTTGGTTAAAATTTTACTTTCTAAATAAAAGAATTTATATCAGTTAATATTTTATCTATACCCTTTATTAATACATGGTTTCAATGTATTTGTTTTTACAATAGAAAGCTGTCAACATACTTATAGTTCAGACAATATAATTTATTTCTGAACTGTTTTTAAAATAATAAGAACCCCACTTTATTTTAACAGAAATACTATGCCTATATGTATAAAATAAAAGTATATTATTATTACTCCTATAATATTCATATTATCTTTCTAAGATTACTAAGCCTTCTTGTTTTTACCTTTAATTTATCTTGTAACCATGTTCAAGAGATAACACTTGTTATTTAAAATCTTGTGTAATTTATGTTATATTATCTTTATTCTTTTGTAAGTAATTTGTTTTATTAGTTATAATGTCTGTTTATAAATCCAGAGTTTGGTTAACTCTATCTAAAGTTTATCTTTGTAAACATAGATCTTAATCTTTTAATCAAACAAGAGAGTAACAGTTATGGAACTGTTCGAACTCAGTCTAGAATAAAAGAAAGAAAACAATGAAATAAATACATCATATAGACATTCATAAAATCTAAACCTTTCTGCTTTGACAGTAATATCTGATCATTGTAAAATTATTCTTATTTTCAATTTATTATTAGACAATTAGTAGTGAAGTTACTCTAATTTAGAAGGAAGAAACTATAAGGTTGAACAGGAAAATAAATCTAGTCTAAGTCTGCTGTTTATTCCTTACCATATAATATTATTGAAAATAACATACAGTTCCAGGAATTAGTTTCTAACTAAGACTCATACAACTGTTTATTAAATATCTTTTCTGAAGGATAGATAAAGAAGCAAACTACTACTCTGAAATCTCATCATGCTATTTTTACTTAAATTTACCCCTGTACTAGAGTACGGTCTGGTAAAACCCAGATGTGGAAAAATACAGTGGGTATTTATCTTTCATCAGCATATTCTATTACTGATACTAAAACATCTACTTCACTAAACCAGTAAAACATTTATATCATAGCATTTTACCATTCACAGTTTATTAAAACATAGACAGTTAAGTGACAGAACCTGCTTCAGCCTTGGATAACAACAGCAATGGGAGGTTGTTCCTCCCTACCAACTCCTGGAGAGCGCTCAGACAGCGACTCCTCAGGACCCCCGAGCTTGCTCTGGTCTCCCTGGCTGGAACTAGGTGCAGCAAAGTCAGATACCAGTCTTCAAACTCAATATTAATTCAGAACTTATCAGTAAGTTCTCCCAGCTAAAAGCTGTAATAAACCAAGTTACTGCAACAATCCTCTCAGACAACTTCCTTACTGTTTTTTCCTCTTTCCTCAATGAATTTCCTGAATAACATTCACCTGAATGAATTCTCTTTGGAAAATATCTGAGCACCCTCAGCTCTCTTCATTGAGTATTTTTAAAAGATTGCCTAGGTCTTTTTGGCTTATTTGTCATTTAATGAGCCACCTGCTCTGATCCCCATTTTCTTGGGGGATCATGACCCCAATTATAGGGAAGTTGCCACCTGCAACTTAGGAAGTGCTTGAGGATGCTTCCACTTGTCTTTTGCCCTCCACCTAGTTCCATCCACGAGTTTGACCAGTAACCTCTTTTTAACAGCTCTCCCATGCTGTTGTCTCCACAATTTATTTATTAATAATAAAATATTCTGAATTACATTCTATTTCTGTTGACTCTGCTGAGTCATCAATTCCTACTTAGAATTAAACTTAACATAATGTCTTAGGAATATAATTAAAACAATTAACATTATTTTACAAAATTGGGGTATGTGACATACACACCCCCTTAAAATGTAACATCGTCCTCAATGTTACTTATTCTTCATCCTCTGCAACCTCCTGGAACAGATTCGGGTATGCTTCCCGCATCTTACTTTCTAGTTCCCAGGTAGCTTCTTCAGGACTAAGGTGCTTCCATTGCACCTTCAGCTGTCCAATTGTGCGGTTCCGTAGAGTAATTTCCCTCCTCCCGAGGATACAGTCTTATTCCACCAGAACTTCCCCTTCTTGTTCTACTTGTACAACATTCCAATCAATCACATGCGTAGCATCATGAACATACTTTTTCAGAATAGAAATATGAAAAACATTATGCACTTTTAAGTTAGGTGGTAACGCTAGATGATATGCAACTTGACCAATTCTAGATAAAATTTCAAATGGACCACAGTAACGTGGCGCTAATTTTGCACAACTCCCCAATCTTAGGGAGCTCTTCTTTGGTCTTACCTTTATAAACACATGCTCACCCACCTGGAACTCTTTAGGAGTTCTTTTCAAGTCTGCTTGGCTCTTTTGCCGATCTTGTGCAACCTTTAAATTCTCCTGCACTTGTTTCACAATCTGTTCCATTTCTTTCAATAATTTAGGTCCCAACACTAATCTATCTACTGGATTATTCCAGGAGATAGGAGTGTTACATTTACGCCCATATAGAATTTCAAATGGGCTGAACTTAGCTGATGATTGATAATTATTATTGTATGCAAATTCTGCTAAATGCAAGTAATACTCGCACTTACCTCGCTGATCCTTAACATACATTCTTAACAGATCTTCCAGCGCCTGATTTACTCTTTCAATCTGTTCGTCCTTCTGAGGATGGAAAGAGGTGCTGAAATTCAGTGTTGTGTTTAATCCCTTAAACAAGGATTTCCAAAAATTCCCATTGAATTTAGGATCCCTGTCTGAAATGATAACCTTTGGTACACCATGTAACCGAAAAATATGCTTTAAGAATATGTCTGCTATGTTTGCAGCCTTGTAAGTAGTTTTAACAGGAATAAAATGTGCTACTTTACTTAATTTATCTACTACCACCGTAATTGAATCATTCTAATTCTGATTTCTGGGTAATCCAGTAATAAAATCTAAGCTGATTATTTCCCATTTCCAACTAGGAATAGGTAAAGGTTGCAGTAACCCAGTTGGATGTTGGTGTTCTATTTTCACTTATTGACAGTCCAAACATCTAGCTATATACTCAGCTACTTCAGATTTCATATTAGGCCAGAAATAATCTTTTCTTAACATGGTGACAGTCTTCTGGTAGCCTGGATGCCCTGAGTAAGGGGTTTTATGAACTTCATCCAGAATCAACAATTTAACCTTAGGCACATTAGGCACATACAGTCTGTCCTTAAACAATAAAAATCCATCTTTATTTAGACTATAGCCTTTTATTAAACTTCCTGTAGGTTCTTCTTTAGTTGTAACTTGTAATTTTTGATAAATTTCATCCAATTTTATCCCTTCAGTTAGCTATTCATTTAAATTAGAAGCGTAAGTGCTAATTGTTGCTGCAAAGTTTAGCCTTGCATTTATGCTCGAAGCATCAGCCACCTTATTTTCTTTTCCTTTTATGTGTTGAATTTCAAAGTCATATTCACTCAAGAAGGCCAACCACCTTGCTTGTCTTGCATTTAAGTTGGGCTGATCTAAAAGGTATTTCAGACCCTTATTATCAGTTATTAAAGTAAACTTTCTGCCTATTAAGTGGTGTCGCCAAATTTTTAAGGCATGAATAACAGTAGCAAGTTCCAAATCATAAGTGGCATAATTCTTTTCGTGGATCTTTAACTTCCTGGACTCATAGGCAATGACATGCCCATCCTGAGTCAGCACTTTGCCTAAACCATCATTACAAGCATCGGTGCATACCACAAAATCCTTATTAGGATCTGCTATTCTTAGAATAGGCGTAGTTGTTAATAAAAAATTTAATTTCTTAAAAATTTCTTCACATTTTAAGTTCCAATCAAATTTCTTGCCTTTCTTTCGCAAGGAAGTGATTGGATTAGCTATTTTTGAAAAGCCTTCAATGAATCTCCGGTAATAACCGGTAATTCCCATGAAGGACCTAACATCTGTTACGTCTTTTGGCACTGGCCAATCTTCGATTGCCCGGATCTTTTCAGGATCAACTGAAATCCCTTCCTTAGTCACCACATGACCTAAGTACTGGATCTCATCCCTGAAGAAATCACACTTGTTGAACTTTGCAAAAAGCTGTTGCAAAAGTTATGCAAAAGCTACTACCACTGGTAAGCCTGGTTTTTACCCATGGCTTCCCCTCCTTGCTGGTCCTTTAGGGTCGTCCTGGTTGTGGTTTCTTTGTGTGTAACCCTCATCGTTACTTTGGTTCAGTGGGTGAACAAAACGCTGTTAACAGAGCTCGGCTCTTCCTTTATAATGGAATCTTGGCTAAGGCCGTGACTGTGGGTTTCTGGGTTTTGTTTGAAAAATGAGTAAAGCATGTAAGAGAATGTAACATTGTTTGTATAGGCTGTAAGTTTGCTTAATGTAGATATTACTGGCAGTCATAAGGTGCCAAGAGGATAAACTCCATTCTCAATACATTTTTAAGCTTTTTAACAGGGTTACCCTGTATTTGGAGCTATGCGCTACCTATACTATCTTTAATTAAATGTTATGTTACTGTACAGTTTTAATTCCATTACTGTTTAAAATTTTGACTTATTAAGTTTATCTGTCTTCGTACAATGGGTTCTTGTTAATTATGATAAAATACTTGGTATATTTTAAGTTATCATTTCGTGGTACTTGCTGGTAGGTTTTTACTGTAATTTGATAATATAGAGAGTTAATGATTTTATAAATTGTTATAAGAGTTATACTTATCAGATTGAAATAATTTTGAGGTTCTATGTGACATTTAAAAGTCATTTGACTGTACCACCATGCTTACAGGTTTTTATACTGTAACAAAAATGTCGTGCTAATGAGAAGAGATAAACTATTACTGTAATTTCTAAATAATATAAATTTATATTCAATAGTTAAGAGGATATTAAGATCATTGTTTAATAATACCTTGGTTATTATTCCTGTAATACTTATTACTGTTGTCATTTGTTCTGCTTATAATCTCTTATAATTATTACTTTTTATATTTATATAAGTAATAATAGTTATTCTTAGTTTATAAATAATCTGTGAACAAGATGATTTCCAGTTATTAGATATAGTTTAACTTCAAGGTTGAGCATACTGCCATTCTGGAAATTATTTACTGTTCAGATAAGCATTTGATTCTTATTTTTAAAAATAACATTAGGGTTTCTGTAATTGGTTAAAATTTTTCTTTCTAAATAAAAGAATTTATATCAGTTAATATTTTATCTATACCCTTTATTAATACAGGGTTTCAATGTATTTGTTTTTACAATAGAAAGGTGTCAACATACTTATAGTTCAGACAGTATAATTTATTTCTGAACTGTTTTTAAAATAATAAGAACCCCACTTTATTTTAACAGAAATACTATGCCTATATGTATAAAATAAAAGTATATTATTATTACTCCTATAATATTCATATTATCTTTCTAAGATTACTAAGCCTTCCTATTTTTACCTTTAATTTATCTTGTAACCATGTTCAAGAGATAACACTTGTTATTTAAAATCTTGTGTAATTTATGTTATATTATCTTTATTCTTTTGTAAGTAATTTGTTTTATTAGTTATAATGTATGTTTATAAATCCAGAGTTTGATTAACTCTATCTAAAGTTTATCTTTGTAAACATAGATCTTAATCTTTTAATCAAACAAGAGAGTAACAGTTCTGGAACTGTTCGAACTCAGTCTAGAATAAAAGAAAGAAAACAATGAAATAAATACATCATATAGACATTCATAAAATCTAAACCTTTCTGCTTTGACAGTAATATCTGATCATTGTAAAATTATTCTTATTTTCAATTTGTTATTAGACAATTAGTAGTGAAGTTACTCTGATTTAGAAGGAAGAAACTATAAGGTTCAACAGGAAAATAAATCTAGTCTAAGTCTGTTGTTTATTCCTTACCATATAATATTATTGAAAATAACATACAGTTCCAGGAATTAGTTTCTAACTAAGACTCATACAACTGTTTATTAAATATCTTTTCTGAAGGATAGATAAAGAAGCAAACTACTACTCTGAAATCTCATCATGCTATTTTTACTTAAATTTACCCCTGTACTAGAGTACAGTCTGGTAAAACCCAGACGTGGAAAAATACAGTGGGTATTTATCTTTCATCAACAGATTCTATTACTGATACTAAAACATCTACTTCACTAAACCAGTAAAACATTCATATCATAACATTTTACCATTCACAGTTTATTAAAACATAGACAGTTAAGTCACAGAACCTGCTTCAGCCTTGGATAACAACAGCAATGGGAGGTCGTTCCTCCCTACCAACTCCTGGGGAGCGCTCAGAAAGTGACTCCTCAGGACCCCCGAGCTTGCTCTGGTCTCCCTGGCTGGAACTAGGTGTAGCAAAGTCAGATACCAGTCTTCAAACTCAGTATTAACTCAGAACTTATCAGTAAGTTCTCCCAGCTAAAAGCTGTAATAAACCAAGTTACTGCAACAATCCTCTCAGACAACTTCCTTACTGTTTTTCCCTTTTTCCTCAATGAATTTCCTGAATAACATTCACCTGAATGAATTCTCTCTGGAAAATATCTGAGCAGCCTCAGCTCTCTTCATTGAGTATTTTTAAAAGATTTCCTAGGTCTTTTTGGCTTAGTTGTCATTTAATGAGCCACCTGCTCTGATCCCCATTTTCTTGGGGGATCATGACTCCAATTATAGGGAAGTTTCCACCTGCAACTTAGGAAGTGTTTGAGGATGCTGCCACTTGTCTTTTTCCCTCCACCTAGTTCCATCCACCAGTTTGACCAGTAACCTCTTTTTAACAGCTCTCCCATGCTGTTGTCTCCACAATTTATTTATTAATAATAAAATATTCTTAATTACATTCTATTTCTGTTGACTCTGCTGAGTCATCAGTTCCTACTTAGCATTAAACTTAACATAATGTCTTAGGAATATAATTAAAACAATTAACATTATTTTACAAAATTGGGGTATGTGACATACACACCCCCTTAAAATGTAACATCGTCCTCGATTTTACTTATTATTCATCCTCTGCAACCTCCTGGAACAGATTCGGGTATGCTTCCCGCATCTTAATTTCCAGTTCCCAGGTAGCTTCTTTAGGACTAAGGTGCTTCCATTGCACCTTCAACTGTCCAATTGTGCAGTTCCGCAGAGTAATTTCCCTCCTCCCGAGGATCCAGTCCAGTTCCACCAGAACTTCCCCTTCTGGTTCTACCTGTACAACATTCCAATCAATCACATGAGTAGCATCATGAACATACTTTTTCATAACAGAAATATGAAAAACATTATGCACTTTTAAGTTAGGTGGTAATGCTAGATGATATGCAACTTGACCAATTCTAGATAAAATTTCAAATGGACCACAGTAACGTGGCGCTAATTTTGCACAACTCCCCAATCTTAGGGAGCTCCTCTTTGGTCTTACCTTTATAAACATGTGCTCACCCACCTGGAACTCTTTAGGAGTTCTTTTCAAATCTGCTTGGCTCTTTTGCCGATCCTGTGCAACCTTCAAATTCTCCTGCACTTGTTTCACAATCTGTTCCATTTCTTTCAATAATTCAGGTCCCAACACTAATCTATCTACTGGATTTTTCCAGGAGATAGGAGTGTTACATTTATGCCCATACAGAATTTCAAATGGGCTGAACTTAGCTGATGATTGATAATTATTATTGTATGCAAATTCTGCTAAATGCAAGTAATACTCCCACTTACCTGGCTGATCCTTAACATACATTCTTAACAGATCTTCCAGCACCTCATTTACTCTTTCAGTCTATTCGTCCGTCTGAGGATGGAAAGAGGTGCTGAAATTTAGTGTTGTGTTCAATCCCTTAAACAAGGATTTCCAGAAATTCCCTGTGAATTTAGGATCCCTGTCTGAAATGATAACCTTAGGTACACCATGTAACCGAAAAATCTACTTTAAGAATATGTCTGCTATGTTTACAGCCTTGTAAGTGGTTTTAATAGGAATAAAATGTGCTACTTTACTTAATTTATCTACTACCACCGTAATTGAACCATTCTGATTCTGATTTCTGGGTAATCCAGTAATAAAATCTAAGCTGATTATTTCCCATTTCCAACTAGGAATAGGTAAAGGTTGCAGTAACCCAGCTGGATGTTGGTGTTCTGTTTTCACTTGTTGACAGTCCAAACATCTAGCTATATACTCAGCTACTTCAGATTTCATATTAGGCGAGAAATAATATTTTCTTAACATTGTGACAGTCTTCTGGTAGCCTGGATGCCCTGAGTAAGGAGTTTTATGAACTTCATCCAGAATCAGCAATTTAACCTTAGGCACATTAGGCACATACAGTCTGTCCTTAAACAATAAAAATCCATCTTTATTTAGACTATAACCTTTTATTAAACTTTCTATAGGTTCTTCTTTAGCTGTAACTTGTAATTTTTGATAAATTTCATCCAATTTTATCCCTTCAGTCAGCTATTCATTTAAATTAGAAGCGTAAGTGCTAATTGTTGTTGCAAAGTTCATCCTTGCATTTCTGCTCAAAGCATCAGCCACCTTATTTTCTTTTCCTTTTATGTGTTGAATTTCAAAGTCATATTCACTCAAGAAGGCCAACCACCTTTCTTGTCTTGCATTTAAGTTGGGCTGATCTAAAAGGTATTTCAGACCCTTATTATCAGTCATTAAAGTAAACTTTCTGCCTATTAAGTGGTGTCGCCACATTTTTAAGGCATGAATAACAACAGCAAGTTCCAAATCATAAGTGGCATAATTCTTTTCGTGGATCTTTAACTTCCTGAACTCATAGGCAATGACATGCCCATCCTGAGTCAGCACTCCGCCTAAACCATCATTACAAGCATCGGTGCATACCACAAAATCCTTATTAGGATCTGCTATTCTTAGAATAGGCGCAGTTGTTAGTAAAATTTTTAATTTCTTAAAACTTTCTTCACATTTTAAGTTCTAATCAAATTTCTTGCCTTTCTTTTGCAAGGAAGTGATTGGATTAGCTATTTTTGAAAAGCCTTCAATGAATCTCTGGTAATAACTAGTAATTCCCATGAAGGACCTAACATATGTTACATCTTTTGGTACTGGCAAATCTTTGATTGCCCGGATCTTTTCAGGATCAACTGAAATCCCTTCCTTAGTCACCACGTGACCTAAGTACTGGATTTCATTCCTGAAGAAATCACACTTGCTGAACTTTGCAAAAAGTTGTTGCTCTCGCAGTTCTTGTAAAATTATCCGTAAATGTTCCTTATGTTCATGTACATTTTTAGAATAGATTAAGATGTCATCGATGAATACGACAACAAATTTATCTAAGTATTTATGCATTATATTATTCATTAGACACATAAAGACAGCTGGGGCATTAGTAAGCCCAAATGGCATTACGACAAATTCGTAATGTCCATACCTTGTTCTAAAGGCTGTCTTGAAAATTTCCTCTTCTTTAATTCTTACTTGATGATATCCTGATCTCAGGTCTATCTTAGAGAACACCGTAGCTCCACGTGGCTGATCAAACAGATCATCTATGCGGGGCAACGGATATCTGTTTTTAATTGTCATTTTATTTAGTTGACGGTAATCTATGCAAACTCGCATAGTTCCGTCTTTCTTTTTGACAAAGATTACTGGTGCTCCCTAAGGGGACACACTAGGTCGAATGTACTTCTTATCTATTAATTCTTTTAACTGTGATTTTAATTCATTAAGTTTCAGAATATTCATACGATACGGAGCTTTCGAGCTAGGTACAACACCTGGTATTAGCTCAATAGTGAAATCCAGTTCCCTCCTGGGAGGTAATCCTAGAATTTCCTCCAGAAAAACATCAGTAAATTCATTTAACACAGGAATATCTTCTATTTTTATTTTATATTTTTCAGGTTTACTTGCCTCATCTGTAATAGTTATAGCATAGGCTTTGCACCCTTTTCTGACTGCTCTTTTAAGTTGTAAGGCAGAAATCTGCCTGATTACAGCTTTCCTAAGAATACCCTTAACTGTTACTGGTGGTTCATTATTATTTACACACGTAAATGTTTTATCAAAACAGTTTAAAACTACCATGTGTTGTTCTAACCAATCCATACCAATCATTAAGTCATACAAGCCAAGTGGCAGAACATTTAGCTTAACAGTAGTTTTAAAATCATTCATAACTAAAGCACATTCTTTCACATAGCAGGTTACTTTCCTTTTTGCCCCAGTGGCTTATTGAACTAACCAGGAGCTATCAAACTTTTCAACAGTCAATTTACACTTTTCTACTATCTAAGGTGAAATGTAACTAAGACTAGCACCTGGATATATTAAAATAGTTACAGGGGTTTGGTTAACCATACCTTCTACTTCCACCATGGAAGTCTGATAATCCGCTTGGTGATTCTCCAACGCTACATTGATTTGGGGCATAGTCCTTGCAAATTCTCCAATAGTCATTTCATCTTGTATAGTATGAATATTGCTATTTGGATTCTTTTGATTTGGGCAGACTGAAGCATAGTGTGGGCCATTGCACTCCCAACACTTAACAGGCTCCTTCCGTTCGAAATTCTTAGTGAAATTTCCATGATTGTTTGAAGCTTCCTTGCCCTTGAAGTTATTGGAATTATTGGAACTATTAGGAGCACCATTTCTGTTTCCCTGGAAGTTCTTACCATTAGAATGATTTCTGTTCTTATTATTCCTAAAATTCTTCTGGGGTACAAACTCCTTTTTCTTGAACTCAGGCTGATTACTGTTCTTTTTAGCCTTCCAGTTGGCTATACCTTCTTTCTTTTTGTTCTGTTCAAAACATAAATTTTCCTTTCTCATGGCTTCTTCCAGAGTCCTTGGGTTATCATACTCGATTCTGTCCTTGATATGATATGGCAGGCAGCTGAGAAACTGTTGTACTTTAAGTTTCTCATCAACTAAATAAGGCACATACCTTATCAAACTTAAGAATTTACTGTTTAAGTCCTTCATAGTCATGGATCCTAACTTTAACTCATAAAATTCTTTCACCCTTTCTTCATAGTATTGTTCAGACAGAAATTTCTTCTTGAAGTACCTTTTAAAGGTACTCCAATTAACTTCTTTTTCTTTGATCCCCTTGACTCTTTTCAGATCTTGCCACCATATATCTGCCTTTCCAGAGAGATTATAGATGGCCATTCTTGCCTTCAGCTGATTTGAATAATTGTATATCTGAAAATATTTTCTCATCCCGGATAACCAGGACTCTGCTTCTTCCCCTTTTTCAGTCTCTCCATTGAAAGTTGGGGGCTTTATTTTTTTGAACTCCCCAGAAATCTCTTCATAAGGCCTGTACTTTTTCTTTCTATTATATAACTCAGCCTCACTACTGTCACTAGTAGTGTAATAGCTTTGTTGTTCCCTGAATCCTTCAGATGATGAACTGCTTTCAGCTTTAGCCAGTTTCATCTTTTTAGATCCTTTCTGATGGCTAGCTTCCTCAGATTTGGATCTTTTGCTCCTTCCTTCAGTCTGAAATTTTTCTATCAAGATTTGGTTTAACTCCTCCTGGGTCTTTAATATCCTCTCGTTATCCTTCTTGACTAATTCCATTTCAGTCTTCAAATCCTTTATAGTTTGTATCAGCTCTGAAGAGTGAGCAGTTATCTCTTCTAACATGGGCTCTCTGGACATTTGTCTTGTCTCGGTGTTTGGAGACTCCTCCTGAGCATATTCTCCTAGGTTCTCCATACCTGCCTGTTAGATTCAGAAAAAAGAAATTATATGTTCTTTACATAAAACAAAATACAGGTTAGTACATTATTTTTTTGTTGTTCTATGGGAAACTAGTTGGGCCACAATGAGGCCTAGTATTTGAACCATGCTCTGATACCATATGTCAAAACCCCAAATTTTCCGAAAATTTTAATTTTTTTTAAAATAGCATAAATCCTCATTAAAAGCAGTCACTAACTGTTTAATTATTTTTATGTTATTAGGATTGTAACTGAATGATCTTTTGATTATATTTATCTTTAATGAATAGTTTATTTTCAGTTACTAAATATTTTCTGCTTGCGACCACAAGGTGGGATTGTTATGAAAGACTGGGCTTACTTAGCTTCTGAGCTAACACATAAGTTTTCCTTCTTTTACAGCTATACAGGTAAGATGTTTTGGGTCACTGCTAACAAACTCGAGAGTTTACAATACAATCCGCTGTACAAACTTCATTCAGTAAAAATATAAACTTTGCTAGTCAGATTTACCAGACTTCTAAAGGTAAAGCGTTAACTATGTTACTTTTATTTTTATTTTACTGATAGATAAAAGAATGCTGCTAGAAATCATAGCATCTATTTCTCTGTTAAGATATTTCAAGTATCAACCTATACTTTTCTTACCTTAAGCATTTACAAGGTTTATTGTTTGATTCAAGTCTCCACTTAATATTTTAAGTATTTGCACTGTGTTGGAATACTACTTCTTTTCCATGTTCATTATTTGGATAAATACAAAACCTTTAAAAATCATTCCTAGATTTATTACATTCAACCCTGTTTAATAGTTTGATAACTATACTTATCAAACAGGGAAGGCTAACTTACCCAAACCATTTTATCATATAAAGATTATTATAATATCTTTTATAACCTTTGGACTTGATTTAATAAAAGTCTAATTGTCACCATGAAAATGGTTCTATGAATATTAATGAATTTGTTATTTTACAAACAAGGGAAGTTCACATGGTAAGAGTAGAACTTGCATCATGTTCAATTGATCATTAATATAAACTATCATAATTCTACAAACTTTATATTAGTATTTATTTTATTTCGTTTGCAAATTAGTGCAACATATAAATAGAAAGAAACTAGGTTTATGGATGAACTATTCCATGGTAACTAGTCTTCCTTCTTTAGTTTCATATCTTATTTTAATCATAAATACAATTCTCCATACCTAATTGTATGAGGCCAATGATGAAACAATGCTATATTATAATGTTTTATAAACATTAATCTAACATTCAAGTGATTGATCTTATAACCCAGGTTCTAGCTATGGTATAACTATTATCACTCATCGATCTAGAACTCTCATTAGCTATCATTACAACTCTTCATTCATAAGAGACCCACGATGAACAAGTTTTTATATTACAATGTTTTTATAACATGATTCCAATGATTAAAGAATTGATTTTATAACGTAGGTGATGATTTGGTATAATGATCTTTATGGAATTCCCGCGATATGATTGGGTTATGGAATGAACTCATTGGAAAACTTCATCGTGGAACTTTAGAGTGAAGTTGAGGAAAAGAGGAGATGTCTTACTAAGAAGGATTACTAGTGTTAATTCTAGCGAGTGGAGAATGTTTAGTTGAGCTAAGGTTTTCTTGGTTTTCCCTAGCTAGGGTTTTGGACAACTAGAGCATTGTACTAGCCTTGAGATGAGGCTATGGTATGTACATGTACTTCATCTTTATACATATATATGAATTTTTCAGCTGTCCAAAATTGTCTTATTTTAGATTTGATTTTCAATTATCTTTATCTTCATGGTTTGGTAATGTACTAATTTCCAACACTTGTATTTCTTACTGATTTGACATAAGCTAAGGTTCAAATTGTTAAGGGTTGACATTAGTATTGAAGAAGACAGGGTAGATTTACTCTTGTAATTTTCCTGCTAGAAAGTACATTTGAGATTTGGTTTTATGCTTGATAAGATTCCATTAGAGGGATTAAATTTGTTGGCACACATTTGGTATCTTTTCTTTGGGGAACCTCTAGGATAAAGGTGAAATTTCTGAAGTTGCCTTAAAGCTTCAATACCATGGAAAATTTCTACAACTTTGTCCCCTATATTAGGGACCTTGATGTCCCATCATCCCCTAAGATGCTCCCTGAATTTTTGGGGTGTCCCCACACATCCCCAAAATGTGTTTCCTTGCTTTTGTACTAAAAAACTTGGTGCAACATTGGTGTATTTCATCGACCATATGGTGGACGAAAAGATGCTCAGTAATTCACTATCCTAGTTTGACATGATGGTTTTTGGTAGCCCAAAGTGAACCCATATATATTTAAAGAGCTTAGCAATTCCCACTGTTGAGATGCTCTTCTTACAGTGTGCCAAAATTGCTATTTTTGAGAATCTATCATCAACCAAAAAACATAATGATACCATGCTTGGTAGAGGCCCAGAGGGTAGGTCGGTTAGGAAGTACATGGAGATCGCCTTGATTCTTGATTGTTGGCTTGGAAATAACACAAGTTGTGAATGCCCTGATGTATTTGGGGACACCTTGGTTGAGCTTTGGGCAATAGAAGTACTTTTTTAGTACTGCTATGGTCTTCTCTTCTCCAAATTTGCTTGCCACCCCACTGTAGTGTGTTTCTTAGATCTTCTCATGCTTGCTTGAAGGAGCACAAAGATGTATCAAATGACGGAGTAGTACATCTTGCAAGTGGAAGTCGGGAACTTCTTTACTTGTAATCAGTGCATGATATGTGCCAACAAATTAGGGTCATAGCCATCTAATTGGGGCCAATCAGACGTCTCATATCCACAGGAGTTGAAAACTGTAGATAGTGCTGTAATTGGAGGGTAACTCAGATAATTTGCAACTTTGTTAGCACTTCTCTTCTTGTACTTAATGTGGAGGTGTAATCACTGAAGGTAAATTTATCATATTTTATGGTTGTCATTTTTCTAATTACCTTGTGCTTGTATGAATTGAAGAGTAGTGTGATCTATGTGAGTGATTTTTTTTCCTTCCCTAGAATACAATGCTTCCATTTTCGATAGGTCTGCACAATGGTAATGATCTCCTTGTCATATGTTGAGTATCTTTGATGGTCTCACTATGGTAAGCAACCTGTTGTCAATGTTAGTATGGACAACATTGATTGCATACTTTAAGGTGTCCACCTCAATCTTGAATGCCCATTTCCAACCCAAAACATTGAGGATCATGTTGTTGTATTTGTAACTTCGGAATATATTCCAATGTATATTATAATTGTATATTGTTGTACCCCCATTGGAGACGTGTTTCCCTCATTTCAGGATGTTATTATTGTATATGGTCATTGAGGTAAACCCCCCATTGTAAGACAAGGCAATAGTCCCCAAGATAAATAAAGTAAAATATATTTATGAGTATTCCTAGGTAGGTCGACCCCAAAGAGGTTACCTAGGTAACTCAACGGAAGAATATAAATAGGGAGGTTCCCTCCCTATTTGTATACAAACTCACTCTCTCAAGTGCGCATTAGGAGAGAGAGGACAAGGAGGAAAGAGGGAGAGCTACAAAAGACATCTTATTCTTGTTTTTTTCCATCTTGTGATATTGCCTTAGTGACGACACGATTCTGAGGAAGTTTGCGGGGTTTTCTCCTTTATGGTTCCCCTGAGGAAAATCTTTGTGTCTTGTGTATCCTAGATATCTTGTTGTGCTTGTTATTCTTTCAAATAAAGATCCTAATTGAATTAAAGTAGCCAAACCTCCATCCCTAAATAATAGTGCATCAACCCAATATCTATCATCTCATACTCTGAAGCAAGATCTATCTTGCAAACTGCAATGAGGCATTCCTCACTTGTGATAAAAAACTTATCGACATATAACCGAAGAATGAGAAGATCACCACCAACCACATTCTAGTAAAGGTTGGGATGAACCTCACTCTTCTGAAATCCCATCGATAGTAAAGAAGCATCAATCTTGGAATACCAGGCTCGAGGAGCTTGCTTCATCCCATACAAGGCCTTTTTCATCCCGCACATATGGGAATCCATCCCATGGATCTCAAATCCTTGAGGTTCCTCCAAATATACCTCCTCCTGTAAATATCCATTGAGAAATGCGGTCTTCACATTCATTTGGTGGATCTTCCAACCCATCTCTACTGCAATGGAAATCACTGCTCTAATATAGGAATATCGGGCAACCAGTGCAGAGGACTCAAGATAATCAACTCCCTCAATTTGTTAAAACCCCCATGCCACAAACCAAGACTTGAACTCTATGCTGTTGGGAGCAGGAGCGGGAGCGAAAAGTAAAATTTTCAAAAATTCCATTTTGGGAGCGTTTTTATATATATTTTAATATATTTTGATGCATATATATATTAAAAAAAATGCAGTATGCCAAATTAGCTATAGAAAACATAGATATAACCATTTAATACACATGTCACATATAACATCAATCATCTAGGAGCTATGACTTGTAGCATTGTCATCAAATGATCAATCGTCAACAACATCAACCTTCAAGTTTCAACATATAATATTTGCCATCAACAAAATCTAACATTCTAACAGATAACATCAACAATGAAATGAAACAAAGCATCATGATATCATATTCAATACCAAAGAGTTGTAGGATCATAAGATGATAAGAATCGAGATGCAATTAACAATTTATAGTTCAAACTTCAAACTTAAAAGTAGGCCATAATGTTACAAAATAGGCCATAATAAACATGAAATACGAAGTATTATGATACTATCTAGTAAGGACATATGCAAGGGCATGGAGTGGAACATTCAAATTATCCCACCTTTTGACTACATGTTTATAAATATGGTCATACAAGATTTCATCTCTTTGTTCAACAATGTCTTTGATATGACCGGGCATGCTATCCATTTGCTCATACACCTCCCCAATCGTCGAATGATCTGTATCTACAAAACGAATCATATTATAAACGGGCTTGGTTAATTATAGAACATATTTAACATGTTCCCATAACATGACCATCAAGAACGGTGTCCTGCACCTCCTGAAAGTCATGTCTATCAGATGTGCTTGCAGCTCTATCTTTCAATCCTTGCCATGAATCACTTGAGACCATACTAGCCAATGCCTCTCTTACCTTCAAAAGCCTCCTGGAGAGGTGAGGTAGTAGCTAGCAAATCTAGTCTTCGCAATCTTCAATAGCTCCAACCTAGAGTGATTGGGAAAAATGTGGTGGGTCATGCTATGATTGGTGATAAATTTTATCATTTTCTTACCTCTCTTGTACAAGGCACCACTACATCGGTAACTAGGGTCCTTCATCTTAACAATATCATGCATCAAAAGGTTCAATGTGTGAACCAAACACCCTGACCAAAATATGTTGGGATACTTATCCTCAATGATTGCTCTTGCTGCCTTTCAATTAGCAGCATTATCTGTGATGACTTGAATGACATTGTATGGCCCAATCGTTTGAATGGTTTTAATTCAAGGTTGTGCAATATTAATACCACTCTTGTAGCGATCTGAGTAGTCATGAGCTGAAAGGAAGACCGCACCACTTGCAAACACACCAAGAATATTTATCAATGGCTTGCCTTTAACATTTGTCCACCCATCAGATACAATGGATACCCCATAGTTGGACCAATCATTTGTAAACTTTCCAAGAGCACTATTGATTTTGGCTCTTTCCTTGTCAAGTCCCACAGTTCTAGCTTTGTCATACCCAAGGCTCCTATATCCTTTAGGGGCACCATTGATGGATTGTACCATTTCATGCCAATAGGGTGAGCGAAGAACATTGAATGGCACACCACACGCATAGAGAAACCTGTAAATTTTTGAATCCACATCATCTCTGCAACCAAGGTCGAGGAAATCTGATAATGTTTCTCGCATAGGCGAGAATCCACTAGCATGGTTGGATGATGATCCAGATCCACTACTAAACAATCTTTGTGGGGATTCATATTTGACCCTTGATCTCTTATAATTATTTTGAGCGACCTCTTCTTCCATCCTGTACTTGTTTATTTCTTTAGCTGACACTTTGTCACATGTTTTGACTCCAGTAGCTTTACCTTCATCACATGGAATAAGTCCACACAAATGCTTTCTTGCATGGGTATATGAACCTGTGTAAGTTTTATTACAATGGAGGCATGTAAACTTTGTGGTTCCACCCTCTCTCCCTCCCCCAATCCTTGTCACATACTTCCACAAAGGTGTTGTGTCTTTTTGTTTTTGCCCCTCATCACTCTCAATCTCCTCCTCCTCCTCCTCCTCTCCCTCTTCCTTCTCCTCTTCATGGAATGTGCCACTCCCTATCTCTTCATCCTCATCATTGCCACCACCAAATCTACTTCCCACCACCACCATCATGAGAAGAATCGGAACCAAAAACAAAAACTACATTCCCATCATGCTTGTTGATTCAGTATGAGAATCAGTTCTTGCCTACAATAGAATGATGGAGAAGAAGAAATTGGAAAGAGTAGGAAAAAAACACATACAAGATTTAAAATTTTAACATAGTGAAATATTTTTTTCAAAAACAAACAAAGATTGGGTTTTTAGAGCCTACCTCCTTAGCTCTTCAAGGATGGTTGAATGTCTCTATGAAATCCTTCAATCTTCCTTCTAGGCTCTCACAAATAGAAACTTTCAATCTCCCCTCCAATCTTCCTTCCAAGCTCCTACAAATTTTCTCTCAAACAACTAGTAAAGGCACTCAAAGCCCTAGCAAGATAAATGAAAACAAGCAAATGAGGAATAGAATGAGTCCAAATGGAGTCCAATAGTGTTTATAAAGACTAATTAAACCCTAGTCAATCACTAAAAACATTTTATTTTTTGCAAAAATGAGAAAATTCGGAAAACAATTCCCCAACGTGCGAGAGCGTTTTTTTTGGCCCGAAATCTTGAGGGAGCGATGAGGAATCACTTTCGGAGTGTTTCTCCCTCATCGCTCCCTAAATGATTCCAATGATTGGCAGGGAGCATTTTTTTCCCATAGGAATCACGATTCTTAAAAATGCTCCTAGGAGGAATCGATGAGGAATCATGAATCACGATTCCTCTCGAAGCATGAATCGAAAGCGATTCAAGGGGGGGAGGAGTGATTCCCCACAGCGTAGCTTGAACTTCTCCACACTGCCATCTATAGCGTCCTTCACCTTGTAGATCCACTTGGAACTTACCACTGACTTCCCCTCTTTTCTTGGTACAATCTCCCTTGCATTGTTCTTCATGTTGGAATGGTACTCTTCCATCATGGCATCTTTCCAAACATGATGTTGAGAGGCCTCTTCAAATGTAGATGGCTACGAATCACGAAGACTAGCTACCGAAGCCATACCCAACTAGTCTGGCATCACTATTGTCTTCACTGGTTCCTTGGGCGATCCAAATGCCTTTGTTGCTGTCAAGGTGTCACGAAGCCATTTAGGCTTCCTCTTCCCTAAAGGTTTCTCCCAAACTGGTCTATCATTTTCTGAAGAACTCCTAGAAGTAGATGGCCTAGAAACCTTTAGAGCAAGAGTTGGTGAACCAACCACTAGAGAAAACTGTGATTCGATCGCTGTAAATGGTGAACCTGTGGCTCGAGAACAAGAACCTGTCCCTAAAGTACCTGCTGGATGAACCACTGAACCTGAAGATCATGTGCATGTAATCTGTGGCCTATTCACCCCAGAAACCTATGAAGCTACCTGAGGTGTGGGAACCTGCTACTCCTCTTGCACTCACTCTCTATATTTCCTGAATGACTGCTCCTCAAATCTCACTTCTCTTCTCACAACAACCTTCCTCATGGCAAGAAGATAAATGTGGAAGGCCTTCGAAGTCTCATCATACCCCACAAAAATGACCAACCTCGGGCTTCTTGCCTGTGAACATCTCCTCGGGAGTCTTCCTTCCCAAGGCACGATGGGGAGTCCTGTTCTGAAGGTATACAATTGTACCGCAAGCCTCTGCCCAAAGGAAGAAAGGAATACTCTGGTCATGTAACATAGTTTTTTGCTCCCACAATAGTTTGGTTCTTCCTTTTTGCCACTCCATTCTGCTCAAGAGTGTTTGGTACAGTCAATTGTCTCTGTACAGTGTATCTCCCAACACTACCTCTAGATCTATACTTGCCTATGAAAGCTCAAAGAATATCTCTCGAGCACCTGTCATGTGGCTTGAAGCTCCAGTATCAATATACCAAGTGTTGGTGGTTGATGCATTGAAAGAATGGTCGGTCAACAATGAAATATTCCTCTCTATCTCAATGTCTGTACTAGTGATGATGGATGCTCTCTCTCTCAACATGCCCAGTACAGAAAGAAAACTTTCTCTTGAATATAGCTATAAACTCATCAATCTCTGCTGAAGCTGTTGTCTGTTGCTGCTTTTTCTACTTCTTCTTCTGAGGTCATTGTATAGCATAGTGCTTAAGCTAGAATAAAAATCATCGGCAATACCAAATTGCACAACTCCAGGCTGACAGAATGAAACGTTGTTAGGGTTCCCTCTTCATTATTGTTGCAGACAAGGTTTGTGGAAATAGTCCGTTGCTATTTTACCTAAATTAAGTTGATTGAACATAGTGAAATTGTGGGTATATCTCACATATATCAAGGGAACTGTTGCCAAGGAAATAAACTGTTGTTTTAATTCCACCAATATCAATCGTTAGGGTATTTTACATGGATATTGGAATTACAGATACATGGAAGATGCAAAACCCCAAGTGCAGTAGTAAGATGACTTTGGTAGGTTCACTCTTTGATTCAATTCATATAGATTCACCCTTTGATAAATTGTGCCTCTTCAAAACAAAATTGATTGCCCTTCGTGCTAGTTCTACACAAAATCCATATCGTGGCATAGTCATAAGCAATTGCCCTTGTAGTAAAATCATTGGTGTAACAAAAAGGGGTTGGGAATAAATTAAAATTATAGGGGTCTTTTATTACATGAAGTGCAGAGTTGTAAAATTTTGTCACTTAGTGAAAGAAAGGAAACATTAATTGGAAATTTGGAAGTGATTTATCATTAATTAGATATGAGGTATTAGAAAAATTCGTGAAGAGATGTAAAGGATTTCATAAAGTTTAAAAATTTAAAAGGGTATATATAAGGATCCATAAGCCTCACTCTTGTCAAGTGATTTTATTCCAACAAATCATTAAAAGGAAGATATACAATTCAACATACAAGTGCAAGGATAAGGATATTAATTTAAGTGGTAAGTTGATTTCTATCAGGTTAAGATGGAACCTAAGGTTAAATTTTCTTCCAAGTATCTTATGAGACCAAACATTTTGATGCATCTATTAGGGAGTATCCAGAATGAGTCCATAAGCTTTGCCATCAATCTCACTTTTCAAGAAAATTATATTGATATAGAGTTGGGAAGTAGATTGCAAATCGTGAGAGAGGAAGTTAAGGAAGCTCATGCATAAAAGTGTGGTGGCGAGATTGATAATTTAGAATTGAACATGAATGCATACTCTCAAAATTGCAAATTCATTGTCTTACAATGCAAATTCATTGTCTTACAAACCAATGAAGTTAATGTAATTTTGGGGAACTCTTGGTTGAAATCTCTTCATACTTTTAGCATGGATTTGAATAAAAAATACATAGCATTCGAGCACCTAATCAATAAAATAATATTGCAAGACATTGATTTAGAGCATCTCTCACTCTTAGAGAACTCGAAGCAAAATCAACAACAAAACCACAAAGAATTAGACAAAAAGTTAAGAAACTTGAATAAAGTCTCATTAGAGAAAGATGGAGAAAATTCTCACATAAAGAAGCTTAATCAGGTGTTTCCTTCACAAATAAATGAGTTGAGAGATGAGAAGCGATATAATAAAATTCTAGCAAGGGAATCGAGATTAAAAAAGGAACTCGACAATAACTTGTTATTAAATGACAAAGAAAGCTCTTGCCTACATAATCATAATCAAAGCTTGCTTACACAAATTAAGAGGTTAAACAATGAGAAGAAATCGTAACATGAAAAGCTAGAGGAACTTTCTAGCAAGGAAGTATTGGTCAGTAAAGAAACAATGATAGATCTGGTGGATTCAGAGAAGTCTTTAGATGTAAAAATCCAAGTTGTGGAGAAAGAGTCCAATATATATCAATGTTGCAATCATTGTCTCGATGAAAAAATAGGTAGGGTCCATAAAACATCGTTTCGAAATATCTCAAGAACACATTAGCAAACATCGACAATATATTAGCAAACTTAAAAAACATACAATTTTTTTTTCATTTTTTTAAACATCTAAAGCAACAATAACATCAAATAAATACATTGCCACATGAATATGGAAAGAAAATTGATGTATAAGATATATAAGATGTCTGGTGCTACATCACGCATAAAAAATGAATCATGTCTTGAATCTCGAGTCATTAAAAATATAACAAATGAATCTCATGATCATCATCATGACTCACGAGTCATCTCCACTGAAATCAAGTAAATAAACTATCAACTCCCTCTACCCAATCCCTGTAAAAATGTTCGTCCTCTAGAACTAGGCGTAGGTGCCCTCGAGCCTTGTGGGCCTCGTACTGCACTCTGATGTCCTCTGGAAGAAGACCCTACGAAATGATGTCCTCTAGAAATTGAAGAAAGTGGCCAACATTGATGTCTTGTAGAAGAAGAAGGTAAAGAAGGTACTCCTCTACCACTGCCAGTGCTACCATCAGATCTATCTCCCTCTAACTCTGTCTGTGGCTTCAATAGTGGCACACTCCCAAACTCGGCGTGAAACTGAAAATCCTTTGGATCATCATCATCCAAAGCCTCTGTATCCTGATCACTATCCTGATCATCCTCTATCCAATTAGGGGTTGCGTCCATAACAAGTTCCTCATACTCAATCCTCCATGCTGTAGTGGTGTCAATCCCATCCAATGAAATGGCATTTACGTCAACTTTTCTATCAATTTGCTTCACCCACAACTTGATATTGTAGTAGACGTAGACCAAATCATTGAGGCGTTGGGTATGACTTGGACGTAGGCAACTTGATATAGTTCACGACATTGTCTGTTATGACTTGAACAACATGCTGCAATCCAATCTCTTAGATGAACTCATCCAACAAGCCAAGTCACATAGTAAAGCTGCATGTTTGACATGTGCATATGCATCCAGAGATTTCAAAAACATTGGCACATCACATCACTGATTTCTCTTGTATCATCAACCACCACAAATACAAGGACAAAATCATGAGAAGGCGTCACAAACTAAAACAAGAGATAAATCTTTCCTTAAATATGCTTCAAGACAACGCATTTCTAAAGGAAATGGCAATGTAATGAACATAATACATATGTAACATTAAATGAATATAATAATTATTGAAGTGACACATCCTAATTAAAAGACATAACCTTATGAAGGGACATAACCTTATGCATACAAGTTTACTGTCCCATGAAATTGTCATCATTATTCATTCTAGCATCTATCAATGTATCATTTTTCAAGTCTCTGTTTGCTATCCTATGTGGATCTTTGTTCCCTGTCCTTATGTTGGAAATTTGTTATTAAATGAACTTTGTTCATTTTAAATAGATTGCTGAAGATAGAACAACAATCCACTCTTATAAGAATGATCACTTTCTCATATTTAATGTGTTAAATTGCTGAAGAAGTACGCTCTCATAGTCCTGTGCATCTAGATACGTTCACGAATGTCCCTAGATCTATTGAAGACAATTCAAGGTACAAATCTAACACAATGATATTTTTGGCTCCTTGGGACCAGAGCATAAAGACCACAATCTTCCAAGTTTTGAAATCAACTTTCTTCATTGCTTGGCTCTAGTTGGAGGCACTATAGTCAAAGGAACTATCTTTGGTATACTATAGAACTGATCCCTCAAGGATATGAGGATACTATGGGGTCTATATTGGTGCACAACATGTTGTTTCCATATGGTTGACCAAGCAAAACACCACAGACTTCACAAAGTACCTTATCTTTGAAGCGTTGAATGTCGTAGGATAGACAATATTGCTAATTGACGTGAAGTTCTTGTTCTTGTTTCAATCATTCGAGCACATGGTTGGGGGTGCATGGTCGTGAACCTTAGCTTCTTCACAACATCTATAAATATTAAGTTCCTCTCATTGCTGGTTTCAAGAATGAAGTGCAACACTGTCCCCTTCACAGATATCTATGAGTAGAAGAGCCAACCCCCCTCCTTTAGCACCTTGGGCTCTTTTGGTTGCACTTGTGAAGTGGCAATTGTGGCACGAGGGTCATCATTTAGAATCTATGTTTCTTTGTCCTAGATTTGCAATGAGGTTAACTTTGGCACAGGTGCAGGGGTTGGCATCTTGTTGGCTATTAGTGCTTGTCAGGCATGACAGTTCTCTTGAGTGCCATTTACTTTGGTGATATCACACCACTTGCCTTTGTCTTTCTTTGGCTTTCCATCTGGAGTGATTTTCTTTGCAGGAGGATTTCACTAGTGATTTTCTTGTTGTTTGGTTTCGTTTCCTTGCCTCTATCCTTATTTGGCCTTACCCTTGTGCTTGAATTTTTTTTCAATTTTGACCTCATAATCGCAGGCCACTCCTAGTGATTGGATATCTAGGAATTTCATCCCAGTTTGGATGTACTTATGTAGTTTACTGTAGCATTTGAGTACCCAAGGCCACTTGGCATCCTTGTTGCCAAGCTTTTTGGACAAGGAAAAGGAGGCATTTGTGTACTTTTGCACATACTGGTCCCAACTTTGGCAGAGTTATGTCCTTGGGTCATCATAATTCCCCATAGGGAGGTATTCCTCCCTAAGACACACTCATAAAAAATATTAAATGTTTTATAGCATTGAAATAAACAATAGCAAAAACAATGAAACCATATTCGAATTCTATTCAATACTGTTTGAGATCCTTGGTGATAGCACTCTCTGCAAAGATATGCATACTGTGCTTGTGCCAAAAACCCCATAAAAGAGTGTGAAACCCCTACTTATGTTCAAGTACAATAGAAAATGAAAAGGCAAGAAAATGAAGAGACAAGGTAGCCAAGAGTCTAAAAAGTCAAGGGTGCAAAGGGGTAAAATCGATGGTTAGCTTCTTTGTAATGTTACCCAGATGCCTCCCTTAGCTATTGGGGCATTCCATTAAAAAGAAAATTCATTGACAAATTAGACTCTCAGTTGTGGACCAATTTGCCCCTAGCAACAACAAAACATATTTCATTTGGAAAATAAAGGTGGATTCCATTGCATATACGAAAATCATTACAGGAATCCTACCCAGATTCAGAAACATACTCACTAACATCATATTCATCAAATTTTATCTGTTTCCCTTAACATTAATGACATAAGCAACATATGCCAAGGGAGTTTTATAATGAAGTACAAAAGAGAGATAATCGAATTAGGAGCAAAGATAATCACCCATCTTTTCCATAAATGTATCCACCAAGTTGGTTACAAATGACTGATTCACTGCCCAATTGTAGGCTTTTGTTGGAAATGCCATCCCCAAGATGGGTAATGAGACCATGACGGTGAGGGATGGTTATTGGTTTTATTTTTATTGGCTTTATTTCTCATCCATCCGAACCCAGCTCAAGCCTTATAGCCAGAACTGGACACCTACCATGGTTTCCCTCTGGGAAAGCTTCTCCAGGCATCTTAATTAACCAGCTTTTAATCAGTGACAGACCTCTTCCTTTTAACTAGACACAACATAAATTAGGATCTCCATTCTTTGCTATACATTTCTTAGAAAACCAACCCCCACAGTTCCCCAGTGTTGGCATGAAGAATTTGAGCTGCTGATTGATCTCTGGGAATCCAGGGAATCCATCCCCTCCAGTTCCTCAATGTTGGCACAAAGAATTTGAGCTGCTGATTGCTCTTTGGGAATCCCTGGAACTGGTATACCTTGGCTTGATTGCTGTGAAAAGTTATTCAAACAAGTAGGTAATGGGATTTCGAGGATACCTTGGTTCATTTGCAGTGAAAATTGATTTGAGCAAGTGGCTAATGAGATTTCAAGCTACCTAGTCTTGCTGCTACTCTACAACCATGGATGCTCAATCTTCAACCCATGCTTTTGTTAAATTTTTTGAATCCTAAGTGATTGCTGTCCAAATGTTCCCGAACTAAACAAATCAAATACTAAATTTATTTAAATGCAGGAAAAAAAATTCTGAACCTATCAATCACACGATAGTTGGAAAAGTAAACAGCAGAACATAAATGAAATGCACATATACACAGATGATTTCTCCTCCTAATTAGCGTCTCATTCCTTTAATCAAAGCTTACAAGGAAACGTCGAGTTTGCTAAACTAGCGGCTGTACAGTCAACAAAATTAACCTAAACATAAGTGTATGGCTTGTGTAGGAGAGAGAAAAGGTACAACAGTATTGTTTGTGTATGACCTGCTCTTTTCCTGCCTTTTCTAGACAACAAATCACTTCTACCTTCTCAACACAGAAACACATCCTGCCAGCAACAAAAGACAATGTATGGACTGCGCATAAAAGAAAACAGCTATGGGAGTGGTACTGCCTTTGTACGGCTTGTTCCTCTTGTTGGTCACTTCAACAAATCTACTCTTCTCCTTACTGATGCAATTAGGATATTCTCTTGCTCACTTTGTCTTTTCAACCAAGGTTGACCTCTCTATCTTGTCTATCTTTATGCTTTGACAAAATTTGAAAATCCTAATCCCTTCAACCCTAGCTACCCCCATCTCATCTTGAGATGTATGACCAAGATTAAATCCCGGTTTAAGTCACTAGCGTATACAATACGTTTCATTAGACTTTTAACACTAGGTTGAATTCAAAACATTTTACTTTCACCTTTTTAAATGAAATTACAAAATATAAATGTTTCCCATGTTTCTTATTTTACGAATAGAGGAAATGAAATAATAAAAAATCTAGCTTAAGACACAATTTGAAAAAGTTCAGGAGGTCCTTCTCTTGAACAACACCACCAAGTGTCATGCATAGTCTTGCACTCTCTCCCACTAAGCCATCTCATCTTGTGTCATCCTCAAAATGTCTCAGAGTCTCAAAATGTATCGAATCACTCCTGCATGTTCATACTAAAACCTGCGCAATAAGTTTCTATTCAAGTTACATTTTCTGACACTCTGAATTTGTCATATATTTCCTCTTAGCGATGAAGAAATTATGCACCAATCCAACTTTGTCTTTGAATGCTTCAAACTTCCCTTTCACTAAGGGCCTAATCAGAATATCAACTACTTGTTGATCTGTGGGAGGAGATTTACTGTTCCCTTTTAGATCCTATCTCGTATGAAGTGATATTCCATATCTATATGTTTGGACATGCCATGCAATATTGGATTTAGAGAGAGTTTGATACAACTTTGACTATCACAATATATCACCGTGATATCCAACTCCTGATAATAATAAAAATTGCAAGCAACTTGTGAATCCATATGGCCTCACAACTAGCATTTCTACCTGCCATGTGTTTTGCCTTTGCTGATCTAAGTGCAATGGAATTCTATGTATTGTTGAACTAGGATATCATCGTTGATCTCATGCTAAAACAACACTTTGAGGTGCTCTTCTTGTTTGTAGCATTGCCTGCTCAATCTAACATCTCCAAGATATTTGTGACCATACTCCATTGTGCCCTTCAAGTATTTGAGCAAATTTTGTGTTGCTATCCACTACTCGTGCCTCAGTTCCACCATGTACTAACTCAAGGTGTTCACTACAAAACATTTATTTATTTAATTGTTGACCAAAGACATCAAGGAATTTATCAACTATCTGTACAACATAGGGTCTGCAAACTTTGAATTTGAAGTTGTGACCATTTGTGTTCATGGTTGTGGCCATAGATTTGCAATCCTCTATTCGAAACCTCTCCAAGATTTCAACAACATACTTACCTTGTCTATGGAATATCTCGTTTGGTCTCTAGGAAACCTCCAAAACAAAGAAGTAATGCATCATGCCAATGTCCATCTCAAACTTCGTTGCCATATATGCTTTGCACCTTGTAATGAGCTTCCCTTTGCTTGTAAGAAACAAGTCATCTACATGTTGTTGGATATACTCTTGGGAGGTTGTTGTTCCCATGGTTAAAAAGAAAGAAACAAGTCATCTACATATAGTTGCAAACTAAGTAGATTAGGCCCAATAAATAACAAAGAAAGATTTGTTGGGACTGATTTGCTTCATTTTGTTGAAGTTCACACTTTGCAAATATTCATTTATCTTGGAATACCAAGCTCTTTGTGCATGTTTGATTCCATACAATTTCTTCTTAAACTTGCAAACATGAGGCTTCTTCCCATTTACCTCAAAGCCTTGAGGTTGCTCTATATACACTTCTTCCAAAATTATCCCATTAAGGAAAGTTGTCTTCACATCCATCCCATAAATGAAACTAAAGACATTACTACACTAATGGTGGAAGTGTATTTGGTAGTAGGTGCAAAAGTCTTAGCATAGTCCACTTCCTTTCTCTAGAAGAATCATCTCACCACAAACCTCATCTTGAACTTTTTGATGTTGCCATCAATAACATGCTTAATTTTGTAGAGCCACCTAGAACATGCTAATGACTTCCCCTTTGGTCTTGGCATTGTGTCCCACATCATTCTCCATGATGGAGGTGTACTTGACCATGGGGCATCATGCCAAACTTGTGGGTTTGTTGCCTCTTGCAATATGGAAGGATTTGAATCTATGATGTTGTTCATTATTTCCATGTAGTTTGGAAACTTCTTCGAAGGTCTACTCTTCCTAATTGTGCTCTTAGGAGCCACAACATGCTCTTGAGCATTCCTCATTGTCTAAGTGAACCATCAAGGTCTCTTGACAGAGTTGGAAGGGGCTAATGTCTCTCCTCTTTTCCTGAAGGCTATTGTCATGAATTGGAATTCATTGGTGACCTTTCGTCAACCTTCATAGCTTCTTGCTTCTCATGCTCTGTCACTGGAATAGGCTCATGGGACTTCTTGGATGCAAAATCTTATTCAAATTTTATATCATTGGCTATTAGTGTCTTCCTATGCTCTAGAATATAGACCTTGTAGGCCTTAGAAGTTTCACTGTAACCTACAAATAAGCCCTTCTTATTGGAGGGCTCCAACTTTCTCCTCTTCCCCACTAGTATGGATATAAATTGGACATCCAATAATGCGGAAGTGACTCACCTTTGGCTTCACACTAGTGGATGTGTCATTTTGTGTCTTGTCCTCCGAGATCCTATGAGGACACCTATTATGGATATAGATCACAAAGTAACATCGACAAGTCTTGGTCATGAATCATGGATAGATTCTCTCTCTTTGCAACACCATTCTATTGTGGTTTGTATGGAACAATTAGCTAGCTCCCTCTTGATTATTGCCTCCTTGCAAAAACCATCGAACTCCTTGGAGGTATACTCACCCTCATTGGATCTCAAGAGTTTCTTCTTCTTTCTTGTCTGTTTCTTGAATAGAGCTTTAAACTCCAGAAACCCACTAGAGACCTCATTCATTGTCTTTAAGAAGTAGATCCATGTCTTGGAGAGAAATTATCAATAAAGGAAACATAATACATGCTACCTAAGATATGTGCTATTGACATCGGTCCGTAGACATTTGAATGCAACATAATACATGCTACCTAAGATAAGTGCTATTGACATCGGTCCATAGACATTTGAATGCACTAGGTCTAGATTCTCCTTAGACCTATGCTCGTTGCTTGGAAAAGCAACCTTGGCATGCTTACCAAGTGTGCACCCTTTGCATAATCTCCTTAGACTTTAGAAGACCTATGAATATCTCCCTTAGAATAGGCAATACTTTATGATGTAGGTGCCCCATCCTCTCGTGCCACAACTTGCACAAGCTATCACTATTAAGAACTACAACTCAAACAGGTTCACCCCATAACCTGTATAGCTTGCCTTTCCTAACCCCTATTACTTGTGTTGCTTTTGGTCTAGACTCTAGATTCCTTCATTTTGATAAGGATATGATGGTTCTTGAACTCTATTTGCATAAACCTTATCTTCCATTACAAAGCCTAAAAGTAGGTTCTTCTTAAGACTTGGAACAAACAAAACATCATCAAATCTAAAGAGTTTCTTGGTTGGAGTTGGAAGGAATATTACCAACTCCTGCAACTGGGTACTTGGAATCATCACCAAGGTCTACTTGAACCCCTTAATCATGCTCTTTTAGACTTCTAAAATGGCTCTTGAACTCTATTTGCATAACCCTTATCTTCCATAACAAAGCCTAAAAGCAGGTTCTTCTTGAGACTTGGAACAAACAAAACATCATCAAATCTAAAGAGTTTCTTGGTTGGAGTTGGAAGGAATAGTACCAATTCCTGCAACTGGGTACTTGGAATCATCACTAAGGTCTACTTGAACCCCTTAGTCGTGCTCTTTTAGACTGCTAAAACACTACCGAGCTGATGTCATATATCAAGAGATGCCCCATTGTCCACATACCAAAAATCCCTTCTTTTTGTTTGGACATTGTGATTCATAATGTTTGTGCTTATGACAAATGAAGCACTTGACCTTGCTCAACTCCTGCCCTAGATGTGAATTTAACTCCTCATTCTTTCCCTTGCCCCTGCTGGGTCCTTTACATTTTCCCTTCTCCGTTTGTCCAATCATCTCCATGAAGTTGAGAATCCATTTAATGCCACGTTCACTAGCTCCGAGTCTTCGAAGTTCTCCTCAACTACTGCAAGTTGATCTTGAATCTGCGAGGACATCATCAAGTAACTGGTAATTGTGTTTGATATGGACATCTCCATAGATCTGAGTTTGTTTAGCAATATCATCTTCTTGATTATGTTCTCTCTCTAGTAGAGGCTAACTAGGGCATCAAACATTTCCTTTGTTGTTTTATTTTTAGATATGTGAGATATCAGATGATCCTTCATAGCATCCAAGATGATCACTTCCTTCTTCATGTGAGATGCCAACTGCTATGGATTTGTTGGTGAAGTCACAAATCTTTGATGATCTCCTAGAGATCATTCTCTTTTGATAAGAATATTACCTTGAGTTTCCAAGGCAAGAAATTAAGGCACCTTTCAGCCTGTCCTCAAATACGAGGTTAAGTTGATGCCTTCTTTGAGATCTAATACATAAATTCCCAAATCTAATAAACAAGAAAAAAATATTCCTACAGGGGTGCTTCTTCCTTAAGCACAAACTTTGCAACCGTTTAACTATAGCTCCTTGTTTTTGGCGACGATCCGCTGCAGTAAACCCTTGAAAATCTCAATCAGACTAGCTTTGATACCATGTTAAAATTTTCTAAACTTAGGTGACTTGTCCAAATGTTTTCGAATTCAACAAATTAAATACTGAATTTATTTAAACACAGAAAATTAGTTTCAGAACTTAGTATCAATCAATCGCACAATAGCTGGAAAAGCAAATAGTGGAAACAGAAATGAAAGACACACTACATAGGCGGTTTCACTTTCTTTTCAGCTTCTCATTCCTTTGATCAAAACTTACAACTTACAAGGCAACAAAGTCACCCTAAATAGAAGTGTTCGGCTTGTGTAAGAGTGATAAAAGGTACAATAGTACGGTTTGTGTACGACCTGCTCCTTTCTTGCCTTTTTTGGATAGCTAATCAATTTTCTCTTCTCTACACAGAAACACACCTTGGAAACAACATGAGACAATTTACGGCTTGTTGATTGAGGGTGTATGGAATGCACNACCTGCTCCTTTCTTGCCTTTTTTGGATAGCTAATCAATTTTCTCTTCTCTACACAGAAACACACCTTGGAAACAACATGAGACAATTTACGGCTTGTTGATTGAGGGGGTATGGAATGCACATGAAGGAAAACAACTACAACAATGGTACAGACGTGTATGGTCTACTCCTCTTGCTAGTAACTTTAATAAATATACTCTTCTCCTTTCTATTTCACTTTGACTCTTCTCTCGCCGGTTTGCTCTATTCAACTGAGGTCGACCTCTCTATCTTGTCTACTTTTATGCTTTAACAAAGTTACAAAACCTAATCTCTTCCCCCATCTCATCTTGAGATGTACGACCAAGATTAAATCTCCATCTGATTCACTAATGTATAAAAAGCATTTCATTTAGATTCTTAAGACTAGGTCATAACAAAACATTAGACTTTCACCTTTTAAAGTGAAATTATGAAATAGAAATATTTCCCAATTTTTCTAAGTGGTCACTTTACGGACAATGAGAAGAAATGAAATAATAGGAAATATGGCTTAAGACACAACTTGATTTTGTTTGTGAGGTCCTTCTCCGTTGGTGGTCCACAAAGTGGCATGTAGATTCTCCCACTCTCCCTACCCACTATGCCATCTTCAAAATGTCTTGAACTACTCCCTGCATGTTCATACTGAAACTTGTGCAAGAAGTTATTGTGTAAGCTACATTTCTCAACAGCCTTCTCCATTCGGCCACAACCCCTCTAGCTTGGCACAAACTCATTCGTCTCTCAAAGCTCATGGGATTCTTATGATGGTTAGAGGGAATATAACCATGGAAAGGTATTTTTTCTTTTAGCTTGAGGAAGAATCCCTCCAAGAGAAGAGAAATTACTTGTTATGTCTCCCATGTGTGAGGATTACATGCCTTTCGAGTAACATTTTGGTCTTACTTGGGACATATGGTCAAAGGTTAGGTGGGAGAGCTTTTAATACAATGCTAATTTGCTAGGACACTTGGGTACAGCTTGGGTACGGGGACGGGTATGGGTACAAGGACACTACTTTTTGAAACATGATACTTGGATATGTCAGTGGTTATATATATATATATATATATTGTAAATTATAAAACTAAAACATGTCACAGTCACATCATACATGCATATTTTAGATTTCTTTATTAAATATGAATCATGATTCATAATTCTAAATTAATTTCAAAGATGATGAAGATGCAAGATCCATATATATCTTTCTATATTTTGAATCGATTGAGGATTGTATGAAATAGTTCAACTACTATTAAAAATGTAAACTACTAGATAGGTACCACGTGCATTATGCCTCTTAAATGAGTGTTTATAGGAAACGTTTGAAAAAACCTAAACTTATTATTAATTCTTTCAAGGAAATGTACAGTAATTTCTTAAAATTCATGCAACTAATTCCATGTTGATTAATTATATGTTTGAAAAATCTACATTTAAGTATCAATTATGCTTTTATTTCAAGCATATGTAAAGCAATCTTTTATAATTTATACAATTTCTTCTACGTTGATTAAATATTCATTTCAAGGATTCATTTTGTTAATGATGCAATGCCTCGTTGATTAATTATATGTTTGAAAAATCTACATTTAAGTATCATTCATGCTAGTATTTCAAACATATGTAAAGTAATTTTTTATAATTTATACAATTTCGTCTACGTTGATTAAATATTCATTTTAAGGATTCATTTTGCTGATTATGCAATGTCTCTCAAGCCTTGAAGCCAAAGAACAATGTTTTTTCCTTGGGTTTGTATTTGATATCCTTTGGGATAGGTGGCCACAAACCTTTTATGGAACCTTCTTTATTGTAATGCTCTTAGCAGTCACGATTATTGCATACATCCAAGAGAATGGAGTTCAGATTTGGGATTGTTAAAGTGGCCAGAGCTTCAACGGTAGTATAATAGAAAAACATTTATTATTACTAATGTACCATATGTATGTTAATTGGTCTGATAACCTCTTTCTTAGTTTATTTTGTGCTTTCGCTGGCATCATATGTTCCATGAGAATCCCAAGTTTAATGAAGCTGAATCTTGTTGTTTTGTTTTCGTTGGGTTTGGTGACTACCAATTGCAGCAGCAGTCACACGGCATATCAGATTTTGCAGACTTGATCATTACTCCACCCAAATGGCTATTGGCCTTTCATTTAATTTGACTGCCTCAAGTCAAGCAGTACGGATGTTGTGGTGTGAGAAACACTGTGAGGTGGTGTAAGTTTAAAATAGCAATATTTTACTAAATGATAAACTCAGAGCCAAAATAGTAGACTTTGGGTTAGCCAAATTCCTTCCAGAAGATCAAATCCACGCTAGCATTAGATTTGCAGGAACTTAGTAAGAATTCTTTCTCCCATTCAAAATTTTCAGGTTCCCAACTTTCTTTAACAAACTACATTACATGAACCAATTTCAAGTTAAGAGATTTAAGATATGAGAATTTCATTATTGTAAATGACATTGTGCAGTGGAAGAAAGATGCCAGAGAAAGCAGATGCATACAGTTTTGGAGCAGGTTTAAGATATGAAGATTTCAATATTGTAAATGACATTGTGCAGTGAAAGAAAGCTGTTAGAGAAAGCAGATGCATACAGTTTTGGAGTAGGTTTAAGATATGAGGATTTCAATATTGTAAATGACATTGTGCAGTGGAAGAAAGTTGTTCGAGAAAGCAGATGCATACAGTTTTGGAGTTCTTGTACTTGAGATTATCAGTGGAAGCAAGAATCGTATTTTGTCCAAAGACATGACAGAGTATCTCATCGACATAGTATGGTTCATGTGAATCTCGTATTTCGAGTTGAAATTTTATAAAATCTCCACCGCATTATCATCCTTGCTTACCTTCTTGTTGTTCTTGTTGATATTGGCCAATCGGCATGGAGACTATATAACATAGAGAGAGCGTTATAAGTTATATCCTTGTTGATATTGACCAATCGGCATGGAGAGAGCGTTATAAAATATATCCAAATTGGAGGGCAGTTATTCATTGGGAGAATCATTGGGAGAAAGGATTAGAGTGATTGTGTTGAGAAGGCTCATTTATACAACTTAGGTGGGGAAGTATATGTCTTATAAAAATAAAAAATAAAAAAGCATGCATGAATGTGTTGTAGCATAGTGGAGTCTATTTAAAAAAAAACATGCATGCATTGGTGTGTTGTAGCATGGCGGTGAGATTTGATGCTTTGTAGAATTGTTGTATTGATTAAAATTGGTCTTTTTGTGCATGCAAGGAAAAACATGCATGCATTGGTGTGTTGTAGCATGGCGGTGAGATTTGATGCTTTGTAGAACTGTTGTATTGTTTAAAATTGGTCTTTTTGTGCATGCAAGGAACTGCAGAGTTGTGGCCATCAATGTCCAAAGTGGCAATGTTGCTGACAAGTAAGAGATAACATATTTCTTCATCCATGAAGCCTTTTTTGGTAAATGTGGATGTTTTTGTAAATATGGATGTTGTGATGTGAGAGGCTATGGTGTAAGTTTGAATGGAATGTCAGAAAAATAAATGTAAACGTAGTATTAATTTCAATAATGTGATTGATTCATTTAATGTGTTTACTTTTAACGTTAAATAATAGTAGATATGGATGTTGTGGTGTGGAAGGCTATGATGTAAGTTTGAATAGGGTGCCGAAATATAAATGTCAACGTAGTATTGATTTCAATAATGTGATTGATTCATTTAATATGTTTACTTTTAATGTTAAATAATTGTGGCTAGTGTAGTTATGATTTTTTTAATACATTTTTTAATGGAGTGCTCAAAGCAAAATGTAAAGATCAATTGGCACAAGGTAGTATTATTTCAATAATGTGATTGATTTTTATAAAAAAAATATTATGTTTATTTAATTTGTTTACTTTTTACTTTAATAATCAATAATATTTGCTAGTGGGGGCAAATAGATTTCAAATTAACAGTGATTAGTAATGATTTTTTTAATACATTTTTGGCTTTAATGAATTAATTTGCCAAAAATAAATAACTAATGATTTAATTTATTAATTTTTATTTAATTTTTTTGACATGTGTAATTTAGTGGATTTACTTGAATAGTGTAAGTATTGTGAATTACAAAGTAGTATTGTAAAAGGTTGTTAAAACATTACCTTAAAAATAGTATAAAAAATAAAGTAATTGTCAAATAAATTTGTTGAAAATCTGAATTTGGAATATATATATATAGCATCACTTTATATTTTTTCTTTTTCTTTTTATTATTATTTTATTGTATTAGCTTATCAAAAGTACATATACACATATTCAAAAACTCAAAGGTGGAGTTGCACATGTACAAGGCTTCACAAACACAGAGAGTTAACCATGTAACTTCCATAAACATAAAAATCATCAATTGATGCAAATTATGCAAATATATTATATAATCAAACAATTTCACATTCAATTTTAAATTAAAAATATAATAAAATTCATTTCAAAAGTAAACATTTTCAATACCCAAATGCGATTGACATTGTGTTTACATTTGGTTTCAAAGAGCATCTAAGTGGGAGATTTAGTAATTGTGGTTTTGGTTTGGGAAGGTATCGGAAGAACGATTAAAAATATAATAAAATCCATTTGAAATTAAACATTTTCAATACCCAAATGTGATTGACATCGTGTTTACATGTGGTTTCAAAGGGCATCTATGTGGGAGATTTAGTAATTGTGGTTTTGATTTGGGAAGGTATCAAAAGAGCATCGGGGGGAAAGAAACGTACTACATACTGTTGGCATGATACAAGGTAGTTGCTCATTGGTATGATAAGCTTGATAAGGGCAACTCATGGCATTTGTAATGGTGTTATCATGTGGGCTTGTGACCATTGAAATCGGTTTGTTTTACATAGTTATTTTGTGTTTGTGGTTCCAAGCTTGGACAACCATCTTGTGCCTATGTTGAGCTTGGAGTTTGGCGTTAAGCTATTTAACAATTCCAATGACATGTGGTTTCAAAGGGCATCTATGTGGGAGAATTAGTAATTGTCGTTTCGATTTGGAGGGGAAAGAAACGTATTGCATACTGTTGGCATGATACACGGTAGTTGCTCATTGGTATGATAAGCTTGATAAGGAAGTTGCTCATGGAGCTTGTAATGGTATCATGTGGGCTTGTGGTGAGGTTGGGGGTGGCTAGGAATAACAACTGAAATCAGTTTGATCTACATAATTATTTTGTGTTTTTGGTTCCAAGATTGGACAACCATCTTGTGCCAATGTTAAGCTTGGAGTTTGGTGTTAAGCTATTTAATGATTCTAGTGAAGTCCGTGCGAAGCAAGGGTCTGGGTATCATTGGGTCTAGGACGATGGAGGGTGTTGCATGTAATTAGTAAGAAGTAAATAATTCACCAACACAAAGTTGCATACAAAAAATAATACATGGGCCGCCAACAACCCTTAGCATAGTTGGATTTAGATGTCACCTCCCAAGAGCAATGGGTTTTGATTTTAGGCGCCTTGCAAAACAAAACTCATCTTGACTGTTTGTTCTACCAAAACTTGAGGAGAAAATAACTTATATTAAAGATTATAAAATATATAATAAAATGCAAACTTCATATATCTTAATATATTATTATTTTTACAAAAAAAAATATACAAAAACTCACAAACACATCAAACATGTAAAGCTCTATAAAAATATTTAAATCATTTCATCTTAAAAAAATAATTTGATTATAAAAATAAATGCTAAAGTAGTATAAATATTGCCCAAGTTTGTTTTTAATTTATTTATTACATAAAATATTATTTTTATAGTTTTACATTAAAATTATATTATTTTATTATATAAAATATTATTTTTATAATTTTACATTAAAAATAAACCATGTGAGAATGTCCACCAAATTCATTTATTGTATAATATTGAATGTATTTTTAATAAACCATTTAAGAATGTCCACCTAGTTCATTTTTAATTTGTTTATTTTTAATTATTTTATTATATAAAATATTAGTTTTATAATTTTACATTAAAAATATATCTTGTGATAATGTCCACCAAATTCATTTATTAACTAATATTGAATGTTTTTTAATTTATTGTATTACAAAAAATATTATTTTTATAGATAAATGTTTAAAATATCAAATATTATAATTTAATAAATGAAAAAATATTATATCCAGTAGGTCCTATAGAACAAGATCTTATTATATACCTAGTAATATGTATTTAATTTTTAATTTTTAGTATCTTATATTTAAAATATATATATATATAATTGTTTTTATAAAAGTTAATTAATATATATTTTTATAAAGGTATCGTAAATATTTTATTTTATATTATAAATTTTATTATCTTTTCTACTTTATATGTTTTTATTTTTATTTTTAATAACAATTTTGAAATTTATTTTCATTTTTAATAATAATTATGAAATATGAAATTTTAATTTATGATAAATTCATTTTATTTTTATAATATTTTGTATTTTAAATTTATAACAAAAAAAATGAGAGACTTTTTCAAATTGCTTTAAAATCAAGTCAAAACCAAGTGATGTTAGTGTAAAGATATTAATGCTTGATGTGGGAAAATTTTAGGGCTTGAGAGAAAATTAAGATACTATAATGAACTCATTAATCTTAATTTGGAAGATCAGAATTATCTCTATAGACGAAAAGGGCTTACTGTCAATTATATCTTTGCAAGTATTTTTGTTAATAATCATCATAACTAATATTATGATTATTTTTATATTTAGTATTTACTAATTAATAATATAATTAATAATATGATTGTAAATCTATTTATATTATATATTATAAATATTATAAACATAATAGAAAGTGTCCATATTACAAATATTAAGATCCACACAAATTTGAACTTTCGATTTTTTTAGATTGTTTATGTGAAAATCACCTTTTTTTTATTTACTTGTTATGAATTGCTTTAACCTATATGAAAATTCATTTTTGTTTCATTTTAATTTTTAAAATTTAATAGTAAATTTTTATTTATTTTTTATTGTTTCATTTTTATTTTAGTGTACTAGATATATGCCATTCCTTCCTTTCCTTGCCCCTCCAATGTTCAAAATAAATGATCTGACAAATAGAGATCGCAGGGAGGGGAGATGAGGAAAATAACTAAGCAATCTTGGAGAAGATTCCTATTTTCTCTGATCCCATTCTTGATCCTATACCATTATTCTTCCTCGAAAAGATTCGAAGAAATTATTCTCGTTGAGATAAGAGGAACTAATTGGGTTTCCGATCCTGTCCTGTTTGTCAATTCCTTCGTAAATTGCCGATTATTGTCGTGTTTGTCAATTACTTCGTAAATTGCTGATTATTTTGTACATTATACTGAGCTTTCAAATTCATAAAAAAGGAAGAGCAGACAAGTAAGGGGCAATATCACTCATTGAGTAAAACAACCCTATAAAACTTTTGATAGGGTTCATTCGTAATGAGAGAAAATGAATAAAAGTTGTTTTTCTCCTCTCATATAGTAAATTAATTTTTATTTTTTAAAATTATATAGTAAATTTATTTATTTAATTTTTATTTTTTGAAATATTAAATATTTTTTAATATTTTATTAATGTATTAAAAATACAATTATTTGTTTGAAACTTTTTCTTGCTTCTGAGATTTTAGGATTTTTCTTAACTAGATCAATCATATGGTTTTATTTTTGTTGTTATAACATAGTACATAATGTGTTTTTGTTATATTTATTAAGTTAAGTAGATTTTACTATAATTATGTTGTTATTCAGAGAATATTTTTGGCTTTGAGACTTAAGATCTCTACCAACAAGACCATGAAGGTGAAAACTCATATAGCCTCAAAAACTGTGCTTTGTTGTTGATGTTACATCAAAGTCGTTTAAAAATTTTAAATAATTATTTTTTAAATTGATTTGATTAAAGTTGTGATATTATTTAATTTAATAAAAGTTAAAAAATGATGAATTATATTTTAATTGATCATAAATTTTGATTAAAAACCAAATAACAAATGGAATAAAACAACAATTAAAAAAAACAATAATACTAAAAAGAAAAATGAAAACAATTAAAAAAATAAAATATGAAATAACATAGTAAATATTTATTATTATATTACAAATAAACATACATATATATAATCATAAGTTATATATTATTTACATAATACAAAATTTACATACATTTAAAAAAAACATATACAAAGAAAACAATTAAATATAAACATGTAAATCTACACAGACAAATAATGCAAAACTCATGTTTAAAGATCCACAAATACAAATCATAAAATTGCATACAAAAAAACCATTATTTCATCCAACAAACATAAAAAACATTTAACCTAACAAACACACAATTTCATTAATAAACATAAAAATCGTCACATCTAACAAACACATAAAATTGCATTAAAAAAACATTATTTAATCTAACAAACAAAATCAACACATAATTACATACAAAACATATGTTTAACATTCTCAAACATGAAGACATAAAGTTGCATACAAAAATACATTATTTCATCTAACAAACATACAAATTATGTAATATAGGAATACAAAGAGTTGCATAGATTTCACACACAAACACATAGAGTTGCATATAAAATACATGTACACAGTTTTCAAACACAAACACACAGAGTTGCATATAAAATACATGTACAAAGATTTCAAACACAAACACACAAAGTTGCATATAGAATACATGTACAAAAATTTCAAACACAAACACAAAGTTGTATACAAAATACATGTAAAAATATTTAATTACTATATAAATAATAACATTGTAGTAATATAAATACTATACATAATAAAATTGAAAAAATGTATAATTTTTTTTTTGAAAAATATGTGTTAAAGCAAAACAAAAATAGAAAAATTAAAACTGTAATGAAATTTATTTATATATTACATAAATTCGAAATTTATTTATTAATATTATAAATATAATAAATTTTATTAATAAATTTTTAAATTCATTATTTTAATATTATAAATATAGTCAATACTATAATAAATTTACTTATATTATATATTTATTATTTGATATTATTTTTATTTTCTTCTTATACTACATTTGTACATATTTATATAGATTTTAGATTTATATAGTAATTTTTTTTTTTTAATATATGAAATAGTTAGTATTCAAATATTACAAACATATTAAATATCATAGAAAATTTATAAATAATTTACTATCATATTTTTAATACCAACATTTTAATATTTTAAATACTATCATTTTAATATTTTATTTTATAAATAAAAGTGATTGTTTTATTGTTAATTACAAAAATTTAATATTAATTGTTATTTTTATTTTAAATACTATCATTTTAATATTTTATTTTATAAATAAAAGTTATTGTTTTATTGTTAATTACAAAAATTTAATATTAATTGTTATTTTTAAAATTATATAGTAAATTATGGTGGGCTATATTTATTAAGTTAAGTTGATTTTACTATAACTATGATGTTATTTAGAGAGCTTTTCTTAGCTTTGAGATTTAGGATCTCTACTAACAAGACCAACCACGTGAAGGTGAAAGCTCATATGGCCTCAAAAACTGTGCATTGTTGTTGTTGTTACAACAATGCGATATTCTATGCTTTGTTGTTTGTTGTTACAACAAAGCGGTTGTTTAAATTTTTTAAATATTTTATTATTTATTTTTTGAATTGATTTGATTAACATTATGATATTATTTAATTTAATAAAAGTTAGGAAAATGATGAATTATATTATAATTGATCATAATTTTTTATTAAAATATAAATAACAAATCTAAAACAACAATTAAAAAAAACAACAATACTTAAAAAAAAATGAAAACAATTAAAAAAAATAAAGAGTGAAATTATATAGTAAATATTTATTATTATACTACAAATAAACATACATATATATAATTATAAGTTATATATTATTTACATAATATAAAATTTACACTCATTAAAAATATATATATAAACATATAAATCTACATAAACAAATAATGCAAAAATCATGTTTAAAGATCTACAAATACAAATCATAAAATTGCATATAAAAAATACATTATTTCATCCAACAAACCTAAAAATCATTTAATTTAACAAACACACAAAATTGCATAAAAAACATTATTTAATCTAACAAACATAAAAATCATCTCATTTAAGAAACACATAATTGCATACAAAATACATGTATAAAAGTTCTCAAACACCAAGACATAGAGTTACATACAAAAAAAACATTGAATCATCTAGCAAACATGAAAATAATTTAATCTAAGAAACACATAAGAGTTGCATACAAAAAATATTATTCCATCTAACAAACATACAAATGTCATCTAAGAATACATAGAGTTGCATAGATTTCAAACACAAACACAAACACATAGAGTTGCATATAGAATACATGTACAAAGATTTCAAAGACAAGCACAGATTTGCATAGAGAATACATGTACAAAGATTTCAAACACAAACACATAGAGTTGCATAGAAAAAACATTAAAACATAAAATCATTTCATCTAGAAAACAAGTAGAGTTGCATACATAATACCTATACAGGATCTCAAACACACTCCAAAATAACAATAAAAATCAACCAAAAATATATCCAAAGAATACACTAAAATACAACAAATATAACTAATAGCAATGTATAATTTAAATACTATATAAATAATTAAATAATAGCAATGTGATAATATAAATACTTTATATAATAAAGTCAAAAAGTGTTAAAAAAATAAAAATGTGAAAAAAAAGTATTAAAGCAAAACAAAAATAAAAAAATATTAAAATTTCAAGTATATGTAATGAAGTTTATTTGTGTTAGATAAATTCTGAAATTTGTTTGTTTGAAAACATTGTGGAAATTGAAATTTATTTATGTTGGAGAAATTCTAAAATTCATTTATGTGAAGAGAAGTAGTGGAAAATGAATGTGAAAAAAAAAATATGCTACATCATAACACTATAAGAGACTACTCTAAAAATGATGGGGCGCCCCACCATCTAGAGCATTTGGATGGGTTTAATCCCATCCCCAAAAAATAATTATATATATTAAAAATAATATGTTTGTAAGTCTGTCTTTACAAAACTTTCAAAAATACTTAACTATATAAGTCCACTGTAAATCACTTCAAAATGTTGAAAATAGCATTGAAATGTTCACAAAATGCTTGCAAATAACATTGAATCCATGTTCAAATGATGTTTGATACCTGAAAAAACAATAAACCAAAACAAATATGAGATGTATCCAAATTTTAATATTTCTTTAAAACATATATACATGAAAAAGATAAAGAGCATTACCTTTCTCTCTTTATTCGTTAAAATTCTTGACAATTACACACTAAAAAAATCCATGTATTACAATTCAGTCCGTATAATTAAAAGATATTTGATACCTGAAAAAACAATAAAACAAAACATATATAAGATTTCCTTATTTCAATATTACTTTAAATATGAAAAAATAATAATCTTTACCTTTATTTAATTTCATTAACATTCTCCAAAAATTACAGCAGTGACATATATATTGCAAATCCTACTCATAAAACAACTTTAAAAAATGTTATAACCATGTATGAAACATATTTAAAATATTAATAATATAAATCTCAAGACTTTTTTTTAAATATAACAAATTAAAAATATATAAATAATAATTTACTAAATATATTTTTAAAAGACCTATATTAAATAAATGTCTAAAAAATTAATACAATAATGACAAGTTTATTTCCCTCTTTATCAAAATGTTTAAAAAGAATTATACACCAATACACTCCAAATGTTACTAATCCTATGCATCAATCAACTTAGTGCTGAAAGATCAAAAAATATCAAAAATATCAATTAAGAGTATTCTAAAACTAAGCTTCATTGAATTGAGAGCACTTAGTGCTGAAAGATTAGTGAGTGATGCTTAATGAGTTAAGACTATTTATACTATTTTTGGGACCTAAAGAGAATTGGCCATTGCTGCCTCTACAGATGAAAAAAAAAACAGAATTAAAATTTTATTGACCAGTAATAATGAAATTTAAAATTTTAGTAATAAAAAAACTTAAAATTTTAATCAGACCAATGTGTTAACCGGTTGAGAAGGAAGTTGTCCTTCACGAGTATTACTATATTGATATAGGATCGTTTAGGATCAATTAGATTATGTGATTTGGTGACAGATATGAGGTAATTTTTATGGACTACCAAATGGTAAAAGCTCATGAATTTCAGGAAATAAAAAATAAAGAGGAAAAAGTTAACCAGAACGTGTTGATATGGACTACCAAATGGTAAAAACTCATGAATGTCAGGAAATAAAAAATAAAGAGGAAAAAGTTAAACAAGAATGTGTTGATACTTGTACAATTCCATTTCTGTGCAGTGATTTAATTGTTAAATTCCATTTCTGTGTAGTAATTTAACTGTTAAAGTTTAAAAAGGTGTCTTCTCTCGAGTTGAACTTGTGATCTCCAAAGAGGAAACACATACTCTTAGCCATTAGGCTACTGATGCTGTACGAAAAAGCAATGATCAAAACATATAAAATTTACTGTATAGAGCTTTCTGCTTCATGAATTAATTAAAACTAAATTCTAAATCTGAGTTCACCCATTGACGAATTCTAAATTCATAAACTTCACCAGTTCATATTGCAAAAGAAAAGAGGGATAGTATAGATCCGTCAACAACTACAGCATGGGGTTGCTGGTCGATATTGTCAGGAATATAATCCCCAGATCCGAGCTTGATTCTTTGTGTATTAATAAAAGATAAATTCAAGATTCGTTCTATATTTTTCTTTTAACCATAATACAGAGTAACAGTTTGGTTCACATAATGGAATCCCTCGCACTCTATCTGTTATATTCAAATCTGTTACAAAATGGGCTGGGTAATTAGCAGATCGGGCGCCTATACTCTTATCAGTCGCTATAGCTGCTCAAATATTAGGGATGAGCCTACCCTACATGACTGTTGCAGGAAACGATATGGACCAAGTGAGAGTGGCTAAAACCTACATGGATGAAGCAGCTATGTTAGTGTATTTCATTATCAGGGCAGCCAGGGATATTTTGACCAATTCATATTGGATCATTGATTGGTTATGGAGTTGTAGTTTGACCTGTAGTAATAGGTAGGGTTTGAGTTGTTTCTTTGGGTAAGGTTGTCTGATAAGAGTAATAGGGAACCCTACCTAAACTCTTTGCATACCTAGGTGTACTCACTATCCGACCGTAGGTGTACTCACTATCCACTGCTAAAGGTAAATTTAAGGGATCACGGGTTTCTATGAGACAAGATGACCAACATAAAGTTTGTTACCTACAAAGGATTCGAAAGAATATCAGATGGGAAAGAGAACTTCCACAATGAAATCATTGAATGAAAGGTTCCTACCTTGTGATGCATCAACTCAATGCAAAGTAGGTATCAGCACGAACCAACTAGAGGGTAATTGTTGTAAACTTCAAGTACATGTTTACGAGCATTGAAATTCTTTGTACAAAATAGTAACCTACATTGGAAAGGAGTTTAACCCAAGAAATCTTTCAATAAAAATTCAATGTTTCTTAGGACATGTTTTCTTAAAAAATTTAGTGCTTTTCAGGACATGAAAAATTGAGAATTTGAACAATATCGAATCAATAATATACCTAGATCAAAAGCAATTTTAGGCCAGTTTGTAGTAACCTGATATATTTGTCAAAAACATCTCATAAAATACACTCTGAAATGACCTCTAAGTTAGATGAAGAAAATTACATTGACACGAGAAAAATAACAAGACAGTGTAGAAAGATGAAAACATAAAAAGAGGAAGCTAGGAAATAACCAGGAAGAGGGATCAAGCTAGTGAATCTGGAGAGCTAGGGCCCATTTTAACAGAGTCACGGGTAAGGGAAAGGATTTATAAGGATTGGAAGTTGGAATCCTTCAAATCTTTAGGCATGCTGCCTAAGGCCTTCGTGATCCAATCTGACTCTAGGTTTGGGAATGCAAAGTGTGCATATTCTAAACGAACCAAAAAAGCTGATCCAGGAAAAACGACAAGTTCTTAGAGAAATGTTATTTAATATTTATTCTCCTGACAAGTGGATTTTTATTTAATAGCTTGTATGACAAATAACATTAGAGAATTGTTATTTATGGTCCTGACCTGTGGATTTGATTGCTCATATGACAAATAAGTTAGTAACATTAACTTTTCCAAAATTCTTCAACCTAATACAAGAGTCCGCGTTATATTATACAATAAAAAAACTACAGATAAAGACCAGACATAAATGTCATTAAAACTGTCGGATAGCGAGTTCTGTATTAATAGGTAGGGTTTGAGTTGTTTCTTTGGGTAAGGCTGTCTTATAAGAGTAATAGGGAACCCTACCTAAACTCTTTGCATACCTACATTCAGCCTGTGTAGTCTATCGATATCTATGAAGATAGGCAAGAACTAACTATACAAACCAGACCATCATTCCAATCTATGAAGAAAGGTAAGACATAACTGCTTAGCTTCCTAATCTAGGGATCAATAAACAAACTATGTATCCCACTTCGAAGTAAGGCACACGTGGAAACCTACTGTTGAATAGACGGTTTTACAAAACAACCCGATTTGGAAGACAGGTTTTGACAATCTCTTCTGTTTTATGTTTCCTTTGAAGAGCTGAAGCAATGGAGGCTAAGGCGGTAGTCGCTAAGACTTGGTAGAGGAACCATTACCTATATTAGCAATTTGAAGTGCGTTGGAAAGAGAGAAGGAAACACATGGCAACGATTTTATATATTTAGTAAAATTTATATATTGTAATAATGGGGTAACAATGTGTAAGCCTATTTAAAATCCAGGGATTCCATCTCAATTACACCAATTAAAGACAAATACAAGATTCGATCTATATTTTTCTTTTAACCATAATACAGAGTAACAGTTTGGTATATTAGGGATGAGCCTAGCCTACATGACTGCTGCAGGTAACGATTTTAAAGGTCTTACACTCTCCCACAATCTCGACTATCCTTATTTTCCAGGGCAGCGTGTCCAAGGCAGTTCTTCAGCGGTTTTCAAGAATGCTCTATGGTTGTATGTTAAATGGAAGAAAAATCTCATTGAAGGTACAGTAGATAATGTGGAAGTGGGATCAGTTGATGTCCAGGGCAGCGTGTCCGAAGCAGTTCTTCAGCGGTTTTCAAGAATGCTCTATGGTTGTATGGTAAATGGAAGAAAAATCTCATTGAAGGTACAGTAGATAATGTGGAAGTGACTGATGTCCATTGGTTTCATGAACCGATTCCTGGTTGCAATTCCCTGCAGAACCCTAAACAGCTAAAGCTAGGAGACTGGTGTCTGCTTCCTGCATCTGAAAGGAGGATCTCAGAAGTTACTCTTCCTGTTACAGATGACGAAGAAGCACTATTTGTGTGCAACAAACGGGCTAAGGTGGATGTGTTATGGCAAGATGGCGCAAGGACATGTGGTGTAAATTCTAGAACATTGATTGTCATTGATGATCTTGGGGATCATGACTTCTTTCCTGAACAGTATGTACTAAAAAAGGGTTCGAATGATGATGGCGAGGATTCTGAAACCAGACGACTAGGAATTGTGAAATGTGTGGATTCGAAGGAACGCACAGCAAGAGTAAGGTAGATGAAGCCTATAGATTCTCCAAACGATGCCCTCAAATTTGATGTGGAGAAGTTAGTAAGTGTCCGTGCCCTAATGGCGTGCATAATCTAGAGGCAGTCGTGCCCTAATGGGTCGGTGTGAGCTACTCACCTAATCCTTCACGATCACAGATCTGTGTGGGTTCTCTTTGAAATTTACTGCGGGTTTCTCTTCGAAATTTACTGCTGGCCTCGGCTAAAGGAAGACGAGTCTGGCGACCTTGGATGTGAAGAAAAAGGTATCGGCGCCTTCAGACGGTTAGACGCAGGGTAGGGCACTCTGAGAGGGCGGAATTATATCAGCTTTAACTAACTAATTTATATGCAGGGGATGCTGGGTTTTCACCGAATTCTTGAATTCAACCAATAAATTCGATTCCTATTCTAAGAAAACCAGGAATATTTCATAATTTTCATTAAATTTATGAATTCAACTTATCAACATAAAATGATAAAACATACCTGTAAATTACCAGGCCTTTTGCTACAGCCCAGCTCCATAGCACCATAGCACCAGTAATTGGACTTGGCCCTCTGTTACAGCTCCACAAAATTCTCTGTTACATCTTGAAATTCAAATTCAATTCAGAAAAGAAAACCTCCTTTGTTACAAGCTACAGCAATACATAGACCACATAGACATATACAGACAAACCACACAGACATGGACACAAACCACACAGACATGGACCGACAAACCACACCACAGAGGAAGCGCTTCCAGAAACTTAAAAACTTAAGACATGCAAATAACAGAGGAGGTAAACAAACAACCAAATACAATTAGGACATATATATAGAGTGCACCATATGTGTTTTGCTTTTTTCAATCCACCCGTTACATATATTATGATAGGGTGAGAAAGGTTATTCAATTTCAAATTTTGAAAGGCAAGCAGTATCTTATCAATCCAACTTATCAAGCCATCAACTTATCAATTTATCAAATCAACAATAAAATTTCTTGAATTTTTTTTTTACACTAATCTACTTATTTTAATTTTATTTTAGGGACATGATCCACTTATCCAACATTTATAAGAAAAAATTTCTAAGCATAAGAGCAATGGGACATTTGTAAAAGAAATTGAAAATTCTATTTATTTTAACCAAAATCAGTGTAAGAAAGAATTTCAAAGGATGAGAAGCACTGAGGTAAAATAAAAACTCTATTTATTTTAACTATAAAATTTGTTAAAATGAGGAAAAATAAAATCATGGTAACTTTAAGTTTTATGATTTAATTGATGTATTTATATAGATGTAGAATTGCATGGCATTTTTAAAAACATCGTTTATAATTAATTAATTATAGATTTATATAAATTTAATTAATGTATTTCTATAGATTTAGAATTGCATGACATTCTTAAAAACATGGTTTATAATGAAAATATTTTTTATTATAGTAAAATTTTGGAAATATTTTTGTAATTTTAAAAAGATTTTAATAAAAAAGTATTGTTAATCACAAACGTACTTTATTTTTCTAAAGGTTTAGAAAAGTCTTAAACATAAACATGAAACAAACCTATCCTTCAAACTTTTATGTTACATCAAAATTTCAAAGGAAGCATTTACTACAAGTATGTCTAGAGCTTTAAGCTTGCCCACAAACTTTTATATATGTCATTAACTATATTTGGAGATGGATTAACAATAACAATTTGAACAAAATTAACCAAGGTCTTCACTTTATGCATGCTTCATGTATGGAGATGATGGAGACATCCTTTGTGCAAATTTAAAAAGGAGGTTATTGCCACCATACCTTATGCTTGATGTGAAGAAGAAGAAACTAGAGTTACGCATCATGGGGAGCAGATTAAAAAAACAAAAACCAACCTTGCCACCATTTGAGCATAATATCCATAGGGACATGCCTTTTAGCAATTACTTATATGAGAAGATACAGTTGAAGATATCACTTTGACACTTAAACATGAAGTTGTGAGTGAGAATCACATATTGGTTGCCTCATCACTCTATGAGTGCATGGATAGTAGTTGTTGAAAAATAAGACTTTTTTTGTCATTGCTCCATATTTAGAGGATACGCTAGTGCTTGCTTCCATAGTCATTGATATGTGCATATTCAGTTGAAAATAAGTCATGGTTTCTAAAAATATCTTAATTAAAAGTAACGCAAGCATGTACATTCCCAATGCTTAGTTGAAATTGTATGAACGAAAGAGAAATTTGCATGTGACTAATATGCTATCTAATATAAAGAAGTCAAGGTTCCAATTATTCAAAATCCAAAGTGGTATTCATAAGATGCTATCTCTTTATAAAACTTGGGCACGGAGGATAACACTACATTCCACAACCACTCGGGCTATACCCAATTGACAGTATACTTACTTGTACTCAATTCCAATGGAAAAATATCAACACAGAGAAGATATGTTTGTAATTTGTGAGGGGGGATGATCCATCCTCATATTGCTAAGTTATTGAGTAATGAAGAGAAGCCACGGGGATAATTTTAGGGGCGAATTTTATCCTAGTGGGCTATTTTTCCATGTTTTTCTCCAAAAAAAGTTTCACCGTTTTGCATTTTTTTAAGCCCTATTTCACCCAATTTTGATGGGCTAAAGATTTTTCACCCTAAAAATCGCCAAATTATTATAGAAACGATATAAAATCCTTGGAAATTAAAATGTTTTTTTAAATATCGCCAATCATTTTATAGTTGGCGTTTTAAGAATTGGTAATATTCGCCAACATTTATACACTTTTAAATCAGTATGGTTCCTTAAAATCATCCATGTTCCACTATTCAAAATCTAAAGTGGTGTAGTTACTTAACAATTCAAAAAGCGAAGCATCAACTTGAAAAGGAGCATTGATAAAGGAAGGTCACATTATCACTTTGGTTCCCTTTTCTCAAATTGGTTGTTACCAATAATGTTGCACATTTGACTAGTTTTATGCAAACATTTGCCCAGTTCAAATCCCCCTGGGTCATGTGCACTATTCTATGTCGTCATGCCATCTGCACTTTGACATGGACATAGAAATGGCATATGTGATGGTTGGTACTTCGTAGTAGGAAAGAGAATGAGATGCCCAATACACATATTTAAATAATGCACAAATTTAAGCATCCTTTGCTAATACCATGGAGAACGTGATTTGGTGAGTTGTCCAAGCATAATACCAAGTGTATGCTTTGTCTATACAAAGAGAGAATAATCATATGTAATAAGACCAATGCATTTCTCATAAACATATCCCTATGTAATAAGCCCATGGCATTTCTCATAAGCATATCCATATGTAATAAGCCCATGGTATTTCTCATAAACATATAAAAATAACTCAAGATCTCCAAATCTAATATGTTGGTGGAGTTTAGGAACCCTAGAATTGGTTAACATTGCCTAGAGGATAAATGCCATGTTTCTATTGATAAATGCACCATTGAATAACTTTGTACCAACTAGAAGGACACATGATACGTGGACTTTTACAGCACCCCCATAATAACAATGGTATTATGTTGGGCTTCCTTTCGGAGTTATATATAGAGTTTGTGTAATTGAAGCATTTGTGAAATATTTTGGCATCCTAGAGTTTCAACTACTACTTTTGACCCCAAAATGAAACAAATAACAGTGTTCTTTGGATATTTTGTCAATTGCTTAACTGCTAAAAAAGGTAAACATTCTTTTAACACCAATATTTGGAGAACCAATTCAATGATGAATCTTGGAATTTAACATTTAGGAGACCATATTCTAAAAAATTAAAATTTATTATCCCTACTCAATTATTTCAATCTTGAAATTTATAGGCTACTAAATTTGGGTATAGTTTCAAGTTAATGGTTAAAGTCCTTAAAGATTCACTATTAAGTTTTAATGGTTAATAAGGATCTAATGATTTATGGTGTTTTGGGTCATAGAATGGCCAAACAGCTAAGAACCACGACCTACTTTACAAAGGTGGAGAATTTAACCACAACAACAGATTTTACAAATTTCATAGCATGACTCAATAACAAAAAGTATATATTGTATAGTTTCATAGATATTAAAACAACATAATATTGTGGTTGCACCAATAGTCTAGTTTCCTAATCATTTCAATACAACCCATTCACTCTAACATTCATATATTTATGGATAGAAACATCACGAGATAGTTGCACTAACAACTCAATCACATAATCATTACACTATGACCTAGTTGCGATAGAATTCAACCACATAATTAGGCACACCATGATATGTATTTTTAACAATGAGTTATAACTAGACATTATAATAGGCTTCAAAAGAATTATACAACAATAAAATCCATGTTGTTAATCTTGTGCATCACCTTCATCAACCAGCTTTCAAAAATGGTCATAAACATATATAAAAATATATATGTGAAAAATGTCAATAAAGAGCTTTCCAAAGCTAAGCTTCAATGAGTTCAAAGCACTTAGTGCTAAAATATTAGAGGTGATGATAAGGGGTTAAGACTATTTAGGCTACTATTGGGACCAAAAGAGGATTGCCCATTGTTGTCATAGGAGATGCCCAAAAAATCAGAGTTGTTGTAGTTGTGTAGAACAAACCGACCCCCATGCCTTGTGTCTTGTTGGATTACAATGAATTCTATATTAGCTTCAATGAACCCAAGCAAATCCGTGGCAGTCAATCTCGACGTTGCAAGTGTTAGTTTGGAACAAAAGATGTGAATTGCAAGATGGGATTGAGAAGAAGGGAGTTGCGGTGTTTATCAGAGAACATCCAAAGATCAAAATTGAGCACCTATCTTAAATAATTTTCCCCCACCTTTTTATGTGTTCTTACTATTTGGCTCAAGTGCTTATTCAGAACACTTTATTTCATAATTAGAAATCTATTGTTTCAAACAGTGAACACGTTTTAGACCCTTTTGACACTACTTTTGAGGGGTGTTATTGGTTGAATTTGGCATCTGTTTTGTAGTGACTCAACAAACATTAAATAATTGCATTCAACTTGACAAGCTAGAAAAATAAGTCATAATACACTTGCAAACAAAAAAATATACTTTAGATTTTAATACCATTATATAAAATGTACATTTGGACTCATGAGCAAACCACCAAACAATTTTCATCTTCAAATAATTCAATTGAGAATATTTAGAAGCCAATATCTCCTATTACATTTTTTAAATAGTTGCATGATAGTTAATTAAATCTAGGTAAAAAACAAATTGGCATCTTAAACGGATATTTTAAATATGTTCATACTGACTAATAAAAGAAAAGAAACATCCTAAAAACTTGGTACAATATCTTCTATTTCTAATTGGTCTCTTGGTAATTGTCTCTAACAAAGAGTAAAAATAATAACTTTGTGAGCATATGTCTTTTAACCTACTTCTCTAAGCTTGGTCTGAATCATGGCATTAAAGGTACATGTATTTCACTATTGGAGTTTTGTTTTCTAACTATAAATGAATTATTGGGTTAACTTAATTAGTTTTGAACATATTATTGCAAGGCCAAGTTCATTATTAGGTCTTCAGTTATAGTTCCACTCAATTAGTTGTTGAGATGCCCTCCATCATAAGATGGAATATACTAGGAAAGAGGGGCATCCAAAAGGCCAAAATTAACATAGCTAGAAGAAAGTAAAAATAAATTTTATTTTGCATTGAAGAATTCTATTTTGGGTTAAGTCCAACAATTTTGAATGAAATATGTAGGGTTTAGTAGTTTGTTAAATTTTGATGTTATGGGATTTTACAAGACTGACATTGACAGTTTATAGGAAGACACAACCATGATGTAAATAGCTACTAAGGTGTAGGAATTTTTTGGTACAATTTCTTTAATACCTTTTTACTTTGTCTCATAGATTTTACAAGCTCTATTAAGGGCGTATATAAAATTATTTTATTATTAAAGTGGGAGAAAGGAAGTGGAGGTGGTTCAAGTGCTTAGTTGGAATACTTTATTTCATAATAAGAAATATTTTTGTTTCAAAAACAGTCAGACCCTTTTGACACTACTTTTGTGGGTTGTTATTGGTTGAATTTGCCATCTACTTTGGAGTGACTCGACAAACATTCGATATTTGCACTAAACTGGACAAGCTAGAAAACTAAATACAATTGCAAACAAAAACATATACTTCTTGTTTCAATGCCATCATATAAATGTACATTTGGACTCATGAGAAAACCACCAAAGAGTTTTTATCTTCATAAACATTAATTGTATCAATTGTGAATATGGCTATGGATTCCAAACTGAAATCAATCCTTACTTACAGTAGGAAATCAGGTTATTCAATATTATTCTCTTGTTTGCTTATCCTGTTGGCGAATCTAGATAATGCACTCAAGGTGGGTTTAGCAGCTAATTCTGACGAAAATCCAATTGTGCCATCATTTCTCGTTGTTCCTGTCATGAATTTTCTCAAAACTATGAAGTTCTCATAAGGTTATGCCAATCTATGGGGTTCCAAACACCAAAATGTTTCCAAGGATGAGTAATCGGTTACACTCACATTAGATCGACCATCTGGTATCACACTTCTCTTCCCTCTCTCTGAACTTGAACATTCAAGCTTTCTATTTATTTATTATGATGTAAAACTATGTGATATGTTGGTTTGCATGTAATTGGAAAGCAATGGGTTCAAGTCCAAAGAAGCATATATATATATAGTTTCTTCAATGATATTGTTAAACTTTAGGCATGTTATACTGCAGAAAATTCATCACTTCATTCTATGTAACTATGTATTCATATTCTATTTGTGTTTAATGCATCAATTAAAGAGTTAAGTGTAAGTGGAAATTGATTCAGATAATGGTGAGTTTAATTTTTGTTGTACAATGACAGTATTTGATCAACTATCAAATAGCCAAGTTTATGAAGGTTGGCATGACGAGATCGACATAGAGTTGTTGAGATCAATCACAGGGGATCAATAGGATTGAGAAGAAGGGAGTTGTGGTGTTTATCAGATAACATCCAAAGAGCACAATTGAGCACCTATCTTAAACCCAAGTTTATGAAGGTTGGAATTAATAAATTTTTCCAACACATGTATGATTCAAACGTGAGACATTTACAACATTCCAAATGGTTTCTTCCTACACGCAAGGTTTTAGATTACGGTAACTATAGAAGCAGATACACTAGGAACATGAGAGAATACCTCTTTTCTAGCTGATTAAATTAAAAAGGCTACGTAACAATGAAATCAAGGATCGTCTCGGTCGAAACAAAGGAGAAGCAAAGGAAATCATGGCGCATGTTGAGCTAAAAAAACATAAAAACAATTATAGCTATTGATTCATTGGTCAGTAGGAACAAAGGAGAACTAGATCTATAACGACATCAATCTCTACTCCTCACTATCAAGAATCACGAAAGAAATGGATGCAGGATAGGTGGCACATTTCCCTGCTAAACTAGTTTTATTTAGATCGTAATTCTACAATATATTTCAAACACTGTAACAATAGAGGATCAAGGGCTTCAAATTTTTGAACCTATTGATATTCCAAATCGAGCCCCAAAATGGGACATGTAACCTTCTACAGGACAAGACTATAGGTCATTAATTATAATTTGATGGCTTGATATATATATATATATATAAAAGAGGAGATCAGATATGGTAGAGTAAAGAGCGATTAACCTTGTCAACTAGTTATAACAAGAGAACATAAAGTAGGGGCATCCAAATCTAAAATCTTGTGATCCTGAAGGAGAGGAGATTTGATAGTCTTAGAAATAATGGGCATATCTGAATTTTAACCATGCAGGCACACAAAGGGAATATACAACTTTTAACCACACAGGAACACATCTTGTAAATCCCACGGGACAATGAGACCCAAATAATAAGACTAGACTGCTTCCTCTTCTCCAGGTGGATTGTCTGTTCTCTCTCTAGCGCAATTGCTTGAGTTCTCTACTTCTGAAAATGAGGGAAGCACCTCTCCTATTTATACTAATCAACTGAGAGGCCTAATAACCCAATTGGGTTGAGTTCTCCTTGCTGCCAGGGCCAACTTGCCTTAGAAGACTCAAAAATACATTTTAGTAATACTTTTGTGGGTACTACTGACCCGACTTACAACATAGGTTTTACCTCAAATATTTACATGACAAAATACATCAATGACATCCTTAATCGGAGGAACAACATGTCCAGAAGGGGTAGTAAAAATAATAATACAAAATAGAATATATTTTTTAGTTACATTTCTTTAACACTCACTCTTAACAAGGAAGGTATTCTATAATACAACAACACGTATGTACAACTTACTGGTGGATCTATATGCCATAGGAATTTTTCACAATTACACCAACATCGTCATCATCCATGGAACATCATCATCACAAACATCTCTATAATTTATTATTGTCTTGAGCATCATCATCATCTCGAGCATCATCTCTGGCATCATCTCAAGCATCAACATCATCTCAGACATCATCTCTGGTATTATCTCGAGCATCATATCTGACACCATCTCGAGCATCATCATCTATGGCATCATATCGAGTATCATCATCTCTGGCATCATCTCGAGCATCATAATCTATGGAATCATCTCAAGCATCATCATCATCTCTGGCATTGTCTCAAGCATCATCTCAAGCATCATCATCATATCAAGCATCATCTCTTCGAGCATCAACATCATCTCGAGCATCATCTTTGGTATCATCTCGAGCCTCATCATCTCTGGTACTGAATGCATGAACTCATCCGCAAGTGAATGTAGGACCACTCTCCATAAGAGAGTACTATCATCCGAAGGACCATCCTCAGCCGGTAAGTTCTAGGATCACTCTCAACAAGAGAGTGTTCTTGTTTGCAGGACCATCCTCAAAGAGGATACTGTCATTTGCAACTGAAGGTAGACATTGTCCTCAGCTAAATGTAGGACCACTCAACATATGATGGTATTGTCATATGTAGGACCATCCTTAGTCGGTAAGTGCTAGGTTCACTCTCAACAAGAGAGTGTTCTTGTCTGCAGGACCATCCTCAAAGAGGATATTGTCATCTGCAACTGAATGTAGATATCATCCACAGCTAAATGTAGGACCACTCAACATATGAGAGTACTATCGTCTGTAGGAACATCCTCATCCGGTAAGTATGAGGACCACTCTCAACAAGAGAGTGTTCTTGTCCACAGGACCATCCTACAAGTGAATGTAGGATCACTCTTCAGAAGAGAGTACTATCGTCTACAGGACCATCCTCAACCAATAAGAGCTAGGACCACTCTCAATAAGAGAATGTTCTTGTCTGCAAGACCATCCTACAAGTGAATGCAGGATCACTCTCCATATGAGAGTACTATCGTCTGCAGAACCATCCTCGACCGGTAAGAGCTAGGACCACTCTCAACATTGAGAGTGTTCTTGTCCACAAGACCATCCTACAAGTAAATGCAGGATCACTCTCCATAAGAGAGTACTATCATTTGCAGGACCATCTTCAGCCAGTAAGAGCTTGAACCACTCTCAACAAGAGAGTGTTCTTGCCTGCAAGACCATCCTCAAGGAGGATAATATCATCCACAAGTGAAAGTCGAACCACATCAACATCTACAAGCACACTGATCAATTCAACAGACCTTTTTTGTACTAGCGCATCACTTCCATCTCATTCTAAATAATAATCTCATCTTCACTCACTCTTTCTAGGGAGGTCCTTTCGAACTGTTAGCACCTATGCTAAATTTGAAGATTTTTACAAATGCATCCACACTAGTTCCTCTATAAAAGAGTAAGTCAGTGAAAAATGAGGGGTAAGGGGAAAAAAAATCATGTCTTATGGCCTAGAGGTATGTAGAAAAGGGTTTGAAGTTACTCGGGAGGCGTATTCCTGATCCGGTGGATTATTCATCTTCAAATTACACTGGTCCAATATGGTACAAGGTTCATTAATCTATGGTTTTAACTCATATGCTAACATTATATCATAGCGCCGCGCAGTTATCACAGGGGCTACGCAGCATAGTTATCGCACGCCGCGCAGTTATCACATGGTGCGCAGCTTATCGCATGCCGCATAGTTACCCCATGGTGTGCAGCTTATTACATGCTGCGCAGTTATGGCATGGGCCACGCAGTTCACACACCGTCAAGTTGAATATCGAATGGTTCGGCAAAGTTCTTATATATCGTGACATTTACAGGCTGCGACAACGGATCGGGCGTATGGCGAAGTCCTTATATGCCGCAACATTTTTATGCTGTGAATTTGATGGTGACATCAAATGGTTACGATACGTGGCATAGCCCAGTTGTAAGTCATTGCAACGTGTTGTGAGTCGGCACATGTGCGTGGAGTTGGTTGCAACGTTTCGGGGATCTGGAACATCGTGGTAACATAACGCTTGGGCTGTGACTTGGTGGGATGGCATGATTCATTTTAGCATTTGGTTGTAACAATAAATAAAAGATAACAGTTGTGGTCCGTTACTCATCCGCTCGCAAAATGCTTAAATAGAGGATGTTGGCCACAGTAGAGGGAACCACCCACAGGGGGACAGACGAAGGTGGAGAGTGAGTGCATCGTATTTCTGAGGAGAGTTCAGCTGTAATTTATCCAGATTGTTGTTTGTATTTAGAAGTCGACTGTTCTCTGTTATAACTGGGCTTCTTTGCTTTTGAAGACCAGATTCTAATTTTCAGAGAGGAGTCTTGAGGACTTTCTGTCCAGCATTCTATTTGTACAGCTGCTGAATTTGATTTTACAGATCGAGTAGAGAGATGCAGATTCTTTGAGAGTGCATAGCATCGTTTCTCTGTTATGAGAAGCTTAGAGAGCTTTTGCTACGAAGTGTTCAGATGTTGTTATTGTAGAAGTCGACATTCTCTGTTACAGTTTAGCTTTCTTTGTCTTTAAATGTTAATTGTAATTTCCAGAAGAGAAGTCTTCAAGACTTTGTACAACATTCTGTTTATAGTTGCTGAAGTTGTGTCCAGAACCATTTTTGTACCATTTCAAAGAGATTAATTGGATCAGTACCCATTGGAGAGGGACCCGGAGACGTAGCTCAATGGAGGGGGTGAACTCCGTTATCAACTTCTGTTTGTGACTCTCTGTTTCTGTGTTTCTTCCTTGCATCTGTCTATCAGTGTTGTGTTTTTCATTCTTGTTCTGAGCATTTAATTTATGTTAATGTTGTTCCATTAATTAACCTATTGCACACATTCTTTTACAACAAACTTTTAATGCACACAAGTCGAGGTCCGACGGATCATGTTATGGTATCACAGCTGGTTGACTGCTTGTGCAAGTTTGTGAATGCTTACTAGGTTCATGTTAAAGCGTGGTGAAGGATAATTGATTGAAGGAGACCCTGAGATTGGCTCCAGGAGAACATTCTCAAGAACCATGTCTTCTCCACGAGGGGAAGAAGAAGGACATACAGAACGAGAAAAACTTGTTATTTAAGAAACTGAGTTTCTGGAGGCTTTTATGAGCATGAAAGCCATGATGGAAATTCTACTAGATGAGCGAGCAGAAAGGAAGAAGAAATAAAAACAAAGATAAAGGTATATCTCTTTCTGTTGATGCAAGTTCAACTTCTAATTCATGTGCAAGTACAAGTACAAATCTGCTATCTACTTCTATGCATGGTGATAAAAGAAGAAGTGAACTGTTTCATGTTCGTGTCATTACAAATCATACAAAGATTGATACATTGTTTGATAGTGGTTCTCAAGTGAATTTGATATCAGAAGAAGTGGTTAAGAAATTGCATTTAGTTACTATGCCTCATGAAAAACCCTATCCTCTTGGTTGGGTTACTAATGATACACGATTGCAAGTTACAAAGAAATGTGTATTGAAGTTTGCCATTACTGAAAAGTTCATGGATGATGTAGAACTAGATGTAGTACCACTTGATATTTGTGGAATTGTACTTGGGAGTCCATATTTGTATGACCGGAAAGCAGTCTTTTATAGAGAGGAGAACAAATATCATCTCTTTAAAGGTGGTGTGGAATACATTGTTCGTGCACATCTTATGAAAACAAATCTAGCATTAGTCACTACAAGTCAAATGAAAATGATAGTGAATGCTAGTAGAAATTTTGCATTAATGGCTGTTAAAGGTGAGTCATTGGTGGAACATGGAATTGAATTAATTACAAGTGTTCCCGAGTATGGTGCTTTGTTACAGGGACCTGAAAGACTATCACTTACTAGAGATGTACAACCTGAAGTGCAATTGCAGCAAAGCATGCCTCTTCCAAATCTTGGCATGAATCTGATGATTATTTCAAAAGACTGTTCATGATTATTGTGTGATGTGCAATTCTATTGATAAAGGGTTGGGATTGTACACACCTATTCATACTTCATCTCGTCCTTGTAAAAATGTTGTAAGGGACTTTGAAGGGGGACTACCAAGTAGTTTGTGTTTTCAGTATATTGGGGTTCATGTTGGGCTTCCTATGACTATTGTACATGTTCGACACTTCTGAATATTGGGGCAATTTTGATCAGTTTTATGGAGTCTTAGGGACACTAATTTTGAAAGGAGCACAATGTATTGTCCACATGTTATTGGGAAAACATGGGTAGTAAGTAGAACAGTCATTCAATTTCTTCGGAATTATTGTGATGAACATCCTAGAGCTTGGGGTGAACAGTTGCAGCACATGAAGTGCATTAAATATCCTTTTGAGACTTGTTCTTGTTATCTGTTGAAGTCACATGTGGACTTTTCTTTTGGCACAAATGATGTGAAAGGTGGACATCATGATGCAAAGAAAACTGTGCAGCAGACACTGCAAGAACAACAGGAGAAAAGCCGGGCAATTTGCGCAGCCAGGCATGAAAATCATCATCCATTTGAGGCTGAAAAGCAAGTTTGGTTGCAGATCATCCAGGGAAGGTTGAAAGGTAAAAAGCTCAATTTTGTTTATGATCATTTTGAGATCTTTGAAAAGAAGTGTAAACATTCTTTCTGTTTGAGCTTATCTCCAGTTGCATATGCAAAGAATTTTAAATGGTATGAACCTCCTTTGGTCATGGACAAGGAAACTAATATGCAGATTCTAAGCAAGGTAGGATGTATGGATATTGGAATGGTGAGAAAGTGGTACCCTCACCTACCTGCAGGATGATCTAGGCTTTTGGAGGTCCAAAAGCTCTCCAATGGGGAGGAATGATCCGGTGGATTATTCATCTTCAAATTACACTGGTCCAATATGGTACAAGGTTCATTAATGCATGGTTTTAACTCATATGCTAACATTATATCGCAACGTCACACAGTTATAGTATGGTGCGCAGTTATCACAGGGGCTGCGCAGCACATTTATCGCACACCACGCAGCTATCACATGGTGCGCAGCTTATCGCATGCCGTGCAGTTACCCCATGGTGTGCAGCTTATCGCATGCCACGCAGTTGTGGCATGGGTTGCACAGTTCACGCACCGTCAAGTTGAATATCGAATGGTTCAGCGAAGTCCTTATATACCGTGACATTTACAGGCTGTAACAGCGGATCGGGCGTATGGAGAAGTCCTTATATGCCGCGACATTTTTATGCTATGAAGTTGATGTTGACATCAAATGGTTACGATACGTGGCATAGCCCAGTTGCAAGTCATTGCAACGTGTTGTGAGTCGCCACATGTGCGTGGATTTGGTTGCAACGTTTCGGGGATTTGGAACGTCATGGTAACATAACACTTGGGCCGTGACTTGGCAGGATGGCATGATTAAGTTTAGCATATGGTTGTAACAATAAATAAAAGATAACAGATGTGGTCTGTTACTCATCCACTCACAAAATGCTTAAATAGAGGATGCTGGCCACAGTAGAGGGAACCACCCACAGGGGGACAGACGGAGGTGGAGAGCGAGTGCATCGTCTTTCTGAGGAGAGTTCAGCTGTAATTTATCCAGATTGTTGTTTGTATTTAGAAGTCAACCGTTCTCTATTATAACTGGGCTTCTTTGCTTTTGAAGACCAGATTGTAATTTTCAGAGAGGAGTCTTGAGGACTTTCTGTCCAGCATTCTGTTTGTACAGCTGCTGAATTTGTTTTTACAGACCGAGTAGAGAGACGTAGATTGTTTGAGAGTGCAGAGCATTGTTTCTCTGTTATGAGAAGCTTAGAGAGCTTTTGTTGCGAAGTGTTCAGATGCTGTTACTGTAGAATTCGACATTCTCTGTTACAGTTTAGATTTCTTTGTCTTTGAATGCTAATTGTAATTTCCAGAAGAGAAGTCTTCAAGAATTTGTACAACATTCTGTTTATAGTTGCTGAAGTTGTGTCCAGAACCATTTTTGTACCATTTCAAAGAGATTAATTGGATCAGTACCCATTGGAGAGGGACCCGGAGACGTAGCCCAGTGGAGGGGGTGAACTCCGTTATTAACTTCTGTTTGTGACTCTCTGTTTCTGTGTTTCTTCCTTGCATCTGTCTATCAGTGTTGTGTTTTTCATTCCTGTTCTGAGCATTTAATTTCTGTTAATGTTGTTCCATTAATTAACCTGTTACACGCATTCTTTTACAACAAAAATTTTAATGCACACAAGTCAAGGTCCAACGGATCAATTCCTAAGCCTGAATGTCAAAACAGTAAAAAAATATTTAGGAATGGCCTTGGAAATATGCCTAAGTAAGAAAAAGTTGATCAAGGTTAAAAGCTAATCGAAATGGATGGCCTCGATGCAAAGCAGAGAAAATCAAAGGCCACAAATCCTTTTCGCCAAGGCAAAATCAAGAGCAAAAAATCAGAAAAGGCAAGTCTCGGTTGTGAACATTGGTAAACCCAACTTTCGCTTTCTGTAATCCGAGATCAGATGGCTCATAACATTTCTGCCAAAGATCAATGGTCCAACAAAAGGCAGAAGCGGAAAAAACAAGAAATTTGGTTTGGAAAGTTGGAATCTCGAATTCCGATTTTCGTAGTCCGAGATCCGATGGTTCAGAGAAATTCCACATAGATCAACGACTTGGAAAGGAGCATAAGGGTGGAAATCAAAAAACAAAAATATAAAAATTATGGTCGCGAAAAGTTGAAGTTCTGCATTCCGTAATCCGCAAGATCAACGATTCGGAAAGTTTTCGCGTAGATCAACGGTGCGAAAATAAAAAGGCGGAAAGGAAACATTGAAAAGAAGAAACATAAAAATTTGGTCATAAAAGGTTAGATTCCCTCTTTCCATGATCTACAAGATCGACAGTCTGGAAAGTTTCCGCCCAAGAGCAATGGTGCGGAAAGGAGCAAAAAGGAGGAAATCAGAAAGCAAAAGATACAGGAATTTGGTTACAAAAAGCAGAGATCTCACTTTCTGCTTTCTGCATCCCACAGCTCGATCTCAGATCAACAACTGAGGATAAACTCGAAGGAAATCAATGTTGCAGAAAGATAAAGGGAGGAAAGGATAAGTCGGGGGCGGAAATATCAAATTAATCCTCGAGAAAGATAGAATCCCATTTCTCGTGATGCACTTTCTGCCGTTTTGATTCTAGATCAATGGTGCAGGATGAATCTTGCGGAGATCAATGGTCGAGATTGATCAGAGTTGAAGATCTACGGTTGAGTTTTATTTCATTGATTGAATATGCATGCATGAATGAAATTGTTGCAGGCTGATCGAAGGTGTTTTGAAATGTCATTTTCATTAAGCAATCATGAGTTCCTGCTGTCGAAATTCCCAAATTAATCAACCATGCACATCCCTCTGTGCTTTCCTAATTTTTTTTGTGATCATGGCAAATCTTCTAGATCAAAATTTGTTAGGATTTTGATTCCCACGCTGTAACTGAATTTGAATCTGTTTCGAGGTTGGTCTCGGGAGTCCATGATACTATAAATATAGCCTCAATAGAGGAAGACATGGTTCGACATTCATTTTTAAGCCTCTATCAGTGGTTTTGTAGCTCTGCAACTTTTCTTGGAAGCAGTAATGTAAAGGATTTCATGAGTGTCTGAGATTCATCACGGTGTTCAATGTTCAGTCTGTTTTTCCCCTATAAGCTTCATTTTCATGCCTATGTAGTTATACTAATTCATTGCTAGTTGTATGCAAGGAATTTGTTCTCTGTCTGGCGATCCTTGCATCAGATGACGTGTTTGTCATTTATTTCTGGTAAATGCTTTGGAATTCATCCTTTATGCTCCATTTCAGTTATCATCCTTTACTGTTGCTTCTGCTAAAGGTGTTTCAGGAGATTCATCCATAGATAGGTGCCTCCTATTTCACTGGGATTCTTCTCTTTCCCCCCTATCATCTCTCAAAAAATATTTTGCTAAATATTGATACATATTATGCCTCAGACTATGAAGGTTATCTCTGGTCATTACTTGTTGTAAGTCCTTGATTTTTTCAAGTTTTGACTCTATTTCCCAATGGTGATTTCTGTTTGTCTTCCTTACACCCTTTAAACCCTAAAAACCCATTTCCCATCAGAATCTAGCCTTATGAATGCTTTTTTAAAGCTATATGTATATGTGAAAAACCCTGTGACAAGAGAGATCCCTCTCTGACTGTATAGGCTAGAATACAGTCTAAATATTGGTTTGAAATGGTTACCATTATGATTCTCCTACCACAACCATAGGATAAATTACTGGGTGATAACACAGACTACACCAAGCTTGTCTTGAAAGTGTTCAAACTTTACATGAGACAGAGGCTTAGTCAGCACATCAACAACTTGTTCCTCTGTAGAAACATATTGGAGCTTCAAAACTCCTCTTTGCACCATATCCTGGATGTAATGATACTTTATCTCTATATGCTTTGACTTATCATGAAACCCCAGGTTCTGTGTTAACTTGATGCAACTCTGGTTGTCACAATAAATCTCAGTTGCATCCATCTTAGTATTGAATAATCCTGCCAATGGTTTGTGAAGCCATACTGCTTCACTGCAGGCTGAGCATGTTGCAATGTACTCAGCCTCGACTCTACTAAGGGAAACACTTGTTTTATTTCTACTAACCCATGAGATCACACGCAATCCCAAACTGAAACAAAGCCCTGAAGTGATGTTTCTCTCTTCAACACTTCTCATCTAATCTGAATTAGTATAGCCACAAAATCTGAACTCATTTTGGGTTGTATATCTGAGGCCACAATCCAATGTACCTTTCAGGTACATCACATGTTTTCCTGCAACTATATCGACATGTCTGGGCTCCACCATATACTAACTCAAGGTGTTCACAGAAAAACATATATCTGGTCTTGTATTTTTCAAATACATCAGTGATCCAATAATATGTTTGTATAATGTGATATCTACTCTTTCTGAAGAATCATCATTCAGTAGCTTCAGGTTTGTCACCATAGGAGTGTTAATTTCTTTGCAATCTAACATCCCAAATCTCTTCAAAATCTCTACTGTGTATTTTCCTTGGTTTAGGAAAATCTCATCAGGAAACTGCCATACTTCAAGACTGAGTAAATAGTGCATTGTGCCAAGTTCTTTCATCTCAAACTCGGTTGCAATTTTCTTCTTACATTCACTGATGAGCTTCTCCTTTCCTATCAAAAATAGGTCATCTACATACAATAGTAATATCATGATCCCATCATTCTCAACCTTATAGTAAAGGTTGGAATCAACTTTACTTTTGGTAAATCCCAAATTCATTAGGAATCCATCAATTCTTCCATACCATGCTCTGTGTGCTTGTTTTAACCCATATAGAGCTTTATTTAATCTGCATACATGTGTTTACTTGTCGTGGGTTTCAAATCCTGGTGGTTGTTCAATATATACTTCTTCTTCTATGACACCATTTAGGAAAGTTGTTTTTACATCCATTTGATGTAGCTTCCATTTCATCTTGGCTTCCAAGGTAAGGACGGTTTTGATAGAAGTATATCTTGCTACTGGTGCAAAAGTTTCTTCATAATCAATTCCTTCCTTTTGTGAAAAATATCGTGCAAAAAATATTTCTTTAAACTTTTCAACACTGCCATATGTTGAATGCTTTGTCTTGAAAATCCATTTTGAAGAAACTGCTGACTTGTCCTTTGGTCTTGGAACCACACCCCAAACATTATTCTTTATTATTGACTAGTATTATTCGATCATGGCCTGCATCCATTTCTTCTTCTTTGAAGCTTCTTCAAAACATGTGGGTTCTTCATCAACAAGGTTTCTCATTAATTCCACATAGTTTGAGTAGATTCTTTGTCTTTTGCTTCCTTCTGGTCCACCATATCTTTATGCTTCTTTGATTACATCATGATCCCAAGTTGGTCTTATTTTTGTTGAGGTCATCTTCTGGGGTGTTTCCATGAGTCCTTGAGGTTATGCTAGGTCATGATATTCTTGTATCGGATCTTCTTCAATATATCTAACTGGTGGTTGGTACCTTATGTTGTTCTAGGAGCCTCCTCCTCTTCTTCATGATCTTCATCTGTAAAGATTTCTCTGGATTTAGTGAAGGTTGCATCTTCATCAAATGTAACATCTCTACTAATATCGATCTGGAAGAACCCTGGAATATAGATTCTATAAGATTTTGACTAGTCATTGTATCCAACAAATATTCCCTTCTTTCCTAAAGGGTCCACTTTTGATCTTTTCTCCTTTGTAACATGTAAGTATATGAGACAACCAAATATCTTTAGATGGCTCACTTTGGGGTTTTCACTAGTGAACATTCCTTCTGGGGTTTTGTTTCCAATAGCACTATGAGATCTTCTATTATGGTCATAGACTATGGTTCTTGCTACTTCTGCTCATAAGTGCTTATCATTGCTCTGAATGCTTCCATGATGGATCTATTATTTCTTTCTGCTCCTCCATTTTGTCATGGATTATAGGGTGTGGTAAGCTCCCTCTTAATCCCAACTTCCTTACATAAGTCCTTGAATTCATTTGAAGTGAATTCTCCTCCATTATCTAATCTTAAGGTCTTAATCTTCTTTTTAGATAGATTTTCCACAAAATCCTTAAATTCCTTGAGTTTTCCAAATACTTCATCTTTTCCTTTTAAGAATTATATCCAAGTCTTACGAGAGTAATCATCAATAAAGGAGACACAATATACATACCCGCTTAAGGAACTGGTTGACATTAGTTCGCACACATATGAGTGTACAATGTCCAAGATCCCTTTTTCTTTGTTGTTACTGCTTGGGAATGGATTATTCGTTTTCTTTCCTTGAGCACATCCTTTACATACTCCTTCATGATCGATCTGGACCTCTGGTAGACCTGTGACAACCTTGTTCACAATTGGCAATGCTTTGTAGTTTACATGAGAAATTCTTTTATGCCATAATTCACATGGACTGATGGTGTTGGTTATAAGGGTTGAATCTGTGTGTCCTTTCAATTTGTAGATTCCTCCTTCTTTGACGCCAATTATAGTAGCATCATCTATTGTTTTCCCTTTCGACCACATAAGAACTTCACCATCTACAAAGGAAACTCTAAACCTTTTTTCATCTAGAGTTGAGATGGAAATAATATTCTCCTTTAAACCTGGAACATATAAGACTCCTTTCATCTTCATGAATTTTCCAATTATTAATTTGTAAGAGGCTTCTCCCATTCTTTTGATGGGGTATTGATAATCATCTCCAAGTTTTACCTTATGTGAATAGTATTTTTGGGTAAGACAAGAGAGTGAATCCTGATGTCATGTCATATGTTTGGAAGCACCACTATATATGAGCCAAGTGTCACTTCCATGGGTGATTGGACCTGTGAGAGATGAAATTAGTACATACTCTTCAATAAAGTCTTAATTTTATGTGGTCATTTTCTTGTCTGATTCATTTTCTTCAGATGCATGGGCATGGTACTTTAGTTTCTTCTTCTTGAACTGGTCTTTCTTAAGAGGACAATGTCTAGCAATGTGTCCCATCTTATGACATGAAAAACATTCAAAGGATGAATAATCCCTTCTAGGTTTCTTATTCTTCTTGAAGTCTGGTGATCTTCCAGGAGATGAACCTGGACTCTTCCTTTTGATTCTTCCATTCTTGGTGTGTGTAGCTAGATCTTGATATTCATTATCATTTAGCTTCTCTTCTCTGTTTACTATACTTCCTTCTTCTTGTACACATTCTTCCCATATCTTGTTGAACTTGGTTAACTTTCTTCTAGCACATATTCCTCTAATGAAGGAATCCCATTCTCTAGGGAGACCATTCAGGGTGGTCATCGCCACTTCTTCTTCTTCAACCATATCACCAATGGATTCTAATTGTTCTTTGATATGAGATACTCTTGAGAAATATGATTTTATGGTATCTGTCTTTTGTATCTTCACACCCTTGAGTTGGTTCCTCAAGTTCATTCTCTTGTCGATGTTCTTACCTTCAAACATACTAGTTAGTGCATCAAACATTTCTTTTGGTGTATTATTTGAAGATACTTGGGAGATCAACTGATCCTTGATTGAATTAGCTATGATCCTTTTTACTTTGATCATATCCTTTTTGTGTTTTTCCTTTTCCTCTTCTCCCTCTAGTTCCTTGACCTCTTCTTTGATAAAGCCATCTAGGTCATGTTCTTCAAGGATGAGCATGATTATGTACTTCCATGCTCTGAATTTCTCTACTCCCTCAAGATTTTCATCAAGATTGGTGTTGTTTGTCATCTTTAATGAATGAGAACTTCAAATGGAAATATAGGGGATTGAACTTACCAGTATGATGATTGCTTTTGGAATCTACTTCAGGGTGACTTGGGGTTTGACTAAAAACTCTAATTTTCCAACTGGGATCAATTGTAGAGATGATTAGAGGAAAATATGTGCTTCCCCAAGGAGATTTAGACTGTATCTTTCTTTTCTAAAATTTGAGGATGGAACAATGAAAAATCAAATGCCCTAGTTTCTCCTAGTAGTAGTGGTATGTCAAAAAGTTAAAATCCTCAGAATGAAAAACTGCTTCGAAAAAAAATGCACCCTACAGGGGTGAGTTGAAAGGACCTTCTTTTCCAGCTGATATGTGGAGGGAGGTATCAAGAATAGTAAACTCTAGCTTATTGGATTGCAGGATAAGCTGTTGCACAATGTCTTCTTTTAGGTTAGCTTTGACACCATGTTGAGATTTTAAAAGTTGTTATACCAAAACAAAAGTATCTCTAAAAGAATAACAAGCACAATAGAACAAAAGAGAACACAAATATTTATCCCGTGAAACCCTTGTGGGGAAGAAAACCTAGCAAAAAATCCTCTATATAGACTTCAATTGAGTACAATGTAAGACCCAAAGAATAATACTAGACTGCTTCCTCTCCTCCAGATGGACTGTCTCTTCTCTCTCTAGCGCAATTGCTTTATTGTTCTACTTGTCCAAATGAGGCAAGTGCCTCTCCTATTTATACTAATCAGCTAAGAGGCCTAATAACCCAACTGGTCCAACTTCTCCTTGCTGTCAAGGTCAACTTTCCTTAGAAGAGTCAAAAATACATTTTAATAATACTTGTGTGGGTACTAATGACCCGACTTACAATGAAGGTTTTCCATTAAGGATTTACATTAACAAATACATCAATGGCATTCCTAATCGGAGGAACAACATCTCTGAAAGGGGTAATAACAATGATGATAAAAAATAGAATATCTTCCGCAGTTACATTTATTTAACATGTAGATCCACCCTGAGAGGCAAATACCCACTGCATGTCAAAAATCAAAAGGACTACGTGGGCTCTTCCCAGCCATGCACTGTCATTTATAAAGGTTTTGACTTAACCCTAGTCTTCATTTCTCCGCTGCCTGCGGCCTCCTCCCGCTCTGCAAGGCCTCCTAGTCCACCTTGCTGCTTGCACCATTTGCTAGTTCCCTCCTGTGCTGGTTTTCCCTTCGTGGCTCATCTGCTGCATGGTGAGGAAGTTATTGTGTTGTATCACTTTGCTGCGAGATGTTTGGGCAGCGTCTTTTTCTTAGGGTTTCAGCATTGGCATCCATTACCGAACCTCACTGTATGAGTGGTCCCTCAACTTGATACTGTAAATACGACCTCCATCGTGACAGGTACTCCTTTAGTTTCCCGTGAGCTCAACCCTCTCTGCGACGAACGAAGGGTTTACCCTTCCTCCTGCTTGTGGTTGTCTTGCTGTTCGTTGGTGGCCATATTTCTATCCGACGTTAAGGTAAATTGCAGGGTTTTTCTTTCATTCTTCTTTTACAAATAAAAGCTTAAGCAACAAGAGTTGGCATTATTTTAATGTTTAGATATCTTTTGTTACAGGGTTAATCTTCTTCATTCGGCGTGGAAGGTGCGTGATGCAAAAGCTGCTACCATCGGTAAGCCTGGTTTTTACCCATGGCTTCCCCTCCTTGCTAGTCCTTTAGGGCCATCCTAGTTGTGGTTTCTTTGTGTATAACCCTCGCTATTACTTTGGTTCAGTGGGTGAACAAAATGCTGTTAACAGAGCTCAACTCTTCCTTTATTATGGAATCTTGGCTAAGGCCGTGACTGTGGGTTTCTGGGTTTTGTTTGAAAACTGAGTACAGCATGTAAGAGAATGTAACATTGTTTGTATAGGCTGTAAGTTTGCTTAATGTAGATATTACTGGCAGCCGTAAGGTGCCAAGAGGATAAACTCCATCCTCAGTACATTTTTAAGCTTTTTAACAGGGTTACCCTGTATTTGGAGCTATGCGCTGCCTATACTATCTTTAATTAAATGTTATGTTACTGTACAGTTTTAATTCCATTACTGTTTGAAATTTTGACTTATTAAGTTTATCTGTCTTCGTACAATGGGTTCTTGTTAATTTTGATAAAATACTTGGTATATTTTAAGTTATCATTTCGTGGTACTTGCTGGTAGGATTTTACTATAATTTGATAATATACAGAGTTAATGATTTTATAAATTGTTATAAGAGTTATACTTATCAGATTGAAATAATTTTGAGGTTCTAAGTGACATTTAAAAGTCATTTGACTGTACCACCATGCTTACAGGTTTTTATACTGTAACAAAAATGTCCTGCTAATGAGAAGAGATAAACTATTACTGTAATTTCTAAATAATATAAATTTATATTGAATAGTTAATAGGATATTAAGATCATTGTTTAATAATACCCCGGTTATTATTTCTGTAATACTTATTACTGTTGTCATTTGTTCTGCTTATAATCTCTTATAATTATTACTTTTTATATTTATATAAGTAATAATAGTTATTCTTAGTTTATAAATAATCTGTGAACAAGATGATTTCTAGTTATTAGATATAGTTTAACTTCAAGATTGAGCATACTGCCATTCTAGAAATTATTTACTGTTCAGATAAGCATTTGATTCTTATTTTTAAAAATAACATTAGGGTTTCTGTACTTGGTTAAAATTTTACTTTATAAATAAAAGAATTTATATCAGTTAATATTTTATCTATACCCTTTATTAATACAGGGTTTCAATGTATTTGTTTTTACAATAGAAAGCTGTCAACATACTTATAGTTCAGACAGTATAATTTATTTCTGAACTATTTTTAAAATAATAAGAACCCCACTTTATTTTAACAGAAATACTATGCCTATATGTATAAAATAAAAGTATATTATTATTACTCCTATAATATTCATATTATCTTTCTAATATTACTAAGCCTTCCTGTTTTTACCTTTAATTTATCTTGTAACCATGTTCAAGAGATAACACTTGTTATTTAAAATCTTGTGTAATTTATGTTATATTATCTTTTTTCTTTTGTAAGTAATTTGTTTTATTAGTTATAATGTCTGTTTATAAATCCAGAGTTTGGTTAACTCTATTTAAAGTTTATATTTATAAACATAGATCTTAATCTTTTAATCAAACAAGAGAGTAACAGTTCTGGAACTGTTCGAACTCAGTCTAGAATAAAAGAAAGAAAACAATGAAATAAATACATCATATAGACATTCATAAAATCTAAACCTTTCTGCTTTGACAGTAATATATGATCATTGTAAAATTATTCTTATTTTCAATTTATTATTAGACAATTAGTAGTGAAGTTACTCTGATTTAGAAGGAAGAAACTATAAGGTTGAACAGGAAAATAAATCTATTCTAAGTCTGCTATTTATTCCTTACCATATAATATTATTGAAAATAACATACAGTTCCAGGAATTAGTTTCTAACTAAGACTCATACAACTGTTTATTAAATATCTTTTCTGAAGGATAGATAAAGAAGCAAACTACTACTCTGAAATCTCATCATGCTATTTTTACTTAAATTTACCCCTGTACTGGAGTACGGTCTGGTAAAACCCAGATGTGGAAAAATACAGTGGGTATTTATCTTTCATCAGCAGATTCTATTACTGATACTAAAACATCTACTTCACTAAACCAGTAAAACATTCATATCATAACATTTTACGATTCACAGTTTATTAAAACATAGACAGTTAAGTCACAGAACCTGCTTCATCCTTGGATAACAACAGCAATGGGACGCCGTTCCTCCCTACCAACTCCTAGAGAGCACTCAGACAACGACTCCTCAGGACCCCTGAGCTTGCTCTGGTCTCCCTGGCTGGAACTAGGTGCAGCAAAGTCAGATACCAGTCTTCAAACTCAGTATTAACTCAGAACTTATCAGTAAGTTCTCCCAGCTAAAAGTTGTAATAAACCAAGTTACTGCAGCAATCCTCTTAGACAACTTCCTTACTGTTTTTCCCTCTTTCCTCAATGAATTTCCTGAATAACATTCACCTGAATGAATTCTCTCTGGAAAATATCTGAGCAGCCTCAGCTCTCTTCATTGAGTATTTTTAAAAGATTGCCTAGGTCTTTTTGGGTTAGTTGTCATTTAATGAGCCACCTACTCTGATCCCCATTTTCTTGGGGGATCATGACCCCAATTATAGGGAAGTTGCCACCTGCAACTTAGGAAGTGTTTGAGGATGCTGGAACTTGTCTTTTGCCCTCCACCTAGTTCCATCCACCAGTTTGACCAGTAACCTCTTTTTAACAGCTCTCCCATGCTGTTGTCTCCACAATTTATTTGTTAATAATAAAATATTCTGAATTACATTCCATTTCTGTTGACTCTGTTGAGTCATCAGTTCCTACTTAGCATTAAACTTAACATAATGTCTTAGGAATATAATTAAAACAATTAACATTATTTTACAAAATTGGGGTATGTGACAGTTACAAACTACAAGGATACTAGGGAATATTTCTCTTCCCTGTGGCATTTTCCCCTTAATAGTATTTATGGTGACTCCACTCTTATTTTTGTTCATTGCACTATACTAAATAGGTTGTATTTTTATAGATACTTATTTTGGATGTTATGAAGATGTAGGAGATTATTTTGCAACCTCACAATAGTCAAATGTCAAAATACCTCATCATAGATTCATCTTTTTGTTAGTAGTAAGGTTCATGATGTCTTGGTCATGAAGCATAGCACATATATCTCTTCAAAATCCATGCTACTCGTGAAACCTTAACTCTCTATAATCGTGTAGTGAATCGATATGACCTCGATAGTACTATTCCCATTCTACACAAGTGTCTATGCCATCCAAAACCTATGCGATTGTTTTTTTCTTTTTACCTCAGTTTGTCATAATCACTTGCATTTTCAATAACTATTTAATGAACCAGAAAAATTGACAACGCACATGCAATTTTATTTTTCTCTAGTAATTACATAACTTAGACCAAGATAGGAAGTAACCAAAATCATTTCTTGAATACTATCTAGGATACAATATATTGAGGTTTTCAACATATCTCTTATTTGTAATGTCCCTATCCCTCAATCCGACCAATAGGAGGGGACATAATTAACCAAATATGGGATTCTAAATTTTTCCCCATCACCATAATTATGAATTTATAAGTTTTAAGATGAATGTGAAGATATATAAAGAAAATTTATAGTGAAAATAACTCAATCCACACACAAACACAACATGCAATTACATGCATAATCATCCCAAACATATAAATAAAATCATTCCACATCGGATACAAAAGAGAATACTTGTCTTTAAAAAATAATATACAATTTTTTTTTATGTAAGAGTGATTTTCCATCAAAACATAGGCACTCTATCAATCATATACTCTTTCTATTGAGAGGCCACCCCCAAGTTTGGTTATGAGTCCACCAAGGGAAAGCAAACACCTACAAGTTTCTCTCTCTCAACCCACAACCCATTCTACTCTCTATTCTTAACCAAAAGCTCAATTAGATCTCTACAGAGATATCAGTAAACTATCATAGCCATGGATATTCTTCCAATTGTCCCACACAACACAAGTAATGAATTCCCCTTCAGTGATTCAAAGTTCCCTTAGGGAATCCAACGCTTACAGTTCTTACCTATGTGTACAGTAAGATCCCAATATGTTGTAGGTTGTTGGAGTACCTATTGTAGCATAAATTATTCCTTATTAAGCATACAAAAGTAGAAAAAATCAATAGGTAAGGGTTCCTAGATTGACGAACCAATATTTTCACCTATATCCATCTATATTTCCTTCAAATTTGTATCTATGTCCCTAAATATGAATTTTTGGGTAAATCACAGTCTGGTAATGGTCATGAAGAACAATATAAAACTCTACGTATTGTAAAAACATGAATGGTAGAATGATCAAAAGAGAGTTGAATCCAATGGATATGAGGTAAGGGTGAAAATAAAATCGGCATAGTTTCTGACCATATAAAAAATTATTGCTAACAATTGACATCACTGTTATAACCCCCATGCTTCAATAACTACATGAACTCACTTTTCCCACCAACCTCACACATGCATTCAATGATTGGGTTTAATAGTCAAGAGAAGGTAATTGGCTCATTTAAGGAACATGGAATAGTTTGAATGAGTTCTAAGGTTGAAACTTAGAAACATAGGATTTAGTTTCCCATAGGCCCCATTTCCTCATCCCCCTAGTAGAATCATAGCCCCTCTAGTTCTCTTTACACAGGACCATTTTATTATTTTTCAACATAATATTTACATGCATTTCGAATTGACATGATAATCCAATCACATAGTCCAATAAAAATACATATGCCATGCATGCCGAGCCATTCACTCGTCGGGATTTTCCCTTGACCTCCACATTAGGAATCAATACTAGCATATTTACATCATTTATATAATTTTGATTAAATACATTCCAAGTCAAAATTGGGGTATTACATTAGTACTCACTAGTAGTTGAATGATTATGCTTGCATTTTCCTAGAAATTATTGGTCTAGGCAAGTCAATTTAACTACCTCTAGTTATATAGATTATTCCTTCTTGTGTTTTTCTTGGGTTTTATGAAGGATAATTTATCTCATGCTCTCACACAATCAAGGGATCTAAAATATCCTCTTTTTCCAATTATTCTATTGTCCTTGCACTATAGTGATCTCATCAAATCAGAAAATATGTGTTTGAAACACCTCCCTTGTGCACATGTATTTCAATTTGAGCATTTTAGTAGTTATTCGTAAACAATAATTTAATACTTAAAGTTTAATTAAGTAGATTAAAAAGCCATCGAGTCTCACATATATTTACTTTATTCTCTTTAGATAGTTGCAATTTCATTTATATTTTCTTTCAAAACATATGTGTGATTTTCGCTTAAGCACACACCAAGATACCTAAATAATTTCAAATCCAATATGCTATTCATATTACACTCTTAGTGATCTGGGTGGATCAGAATGATATGGAAGTTTGAAATACCTCTCTTGCACTCCTTAATCAAATTTGGATCATTTTAAAATCAACATTTAACTTGTAATTATCTTACTAAAATCCTCCACAGGAGGTCATAAAACAACATTTTAGTTAGTTTAGGATTGTTTAGGCTAGGAACCTAAACAATGCCCACCAATATTCTACATTTTTTAAACATATTGGTTGTTGGATTTTAGTGTATTTTTTAATCCTTATATCAGAAAGTGTCAAAATAAAACCTAAATAAGAAGGCACGGTGCCCAGAGACATGAAACCTGAGGTATAGTTGTGTGTTCTCACCATGGAGAGCTACCCAACTTTTTGTTGAGACTAAACTTAATCGGTTGAGATTGAACCACTTATTCACACTTGCGATGGGTATATTAGTCATATAAACCTAGGTATTATTGTTGGCCTTTCTATCTATCCCTCCTCTTAGGATCCCAACCCAAGTTCAGTCCCTTTTGCTTGGTGCAATAAAGCCCAAGATATTGACCTGATAGAGAAAAAACCAGTCGGAAACACCTGCAACACAAATGCAGTCTCACCCAAGATATCTATCATTATTTATTGGGTAACTACTAGAACCAGGTTTTTGTTGATGGGTGGAGGATTTATGGTACCTCGATCGCATACCAAGGTTCTCAACGAAGCCTGAGGGTGGATTACTTATGCTTATTATAAATAATTAGATATTAACTCAAGTTATTCTTATGCAACGATTCAAACACCATCCCAAGTGCAATCATAAATGTATTTAACTTATAAAAGTGTGACTGATATACATATATTCATTCATGAGTAACTTATAAGAATTCATTCACTGTAACATTTTTACAGATAACTTAAACATATCCAATCATTCACACAAATACACAGAAGTTGATGTGGAAACACATCTGGGAAAAAACCACAAGGTGCTCTTCATTTGGCATGAGAAATATATGCACCTTTCATTTGCACACTAAGTTGCAGACTCTGCTCTAGCTATTCTTCTTATACTCTACAGAATATTTCTTCCTCTTAAGCTCTTTGATCTTATCCTTTTCTCTCTTCCTACTCAACTATAATAATGATCCACACACAGACTGGATGGACTCAACCTCTCCTACACTTCTGTGCACTCAACTACAGATTATTCAACTCAAAATGCACTCATCTACCTCTAACAGAAAACAATCATAGACAACTAACAACAGTCAAGAACTAACAGTCTAGAAGATAACTAGAGTCTCCTAAGAGTCTACTGATATTCTAACCCACATATAGCTTGGGTTCTTCTTTTTATAGACACATTTTCATATTTCTTATAGACTTGTTACAAAATCATTAACACTCACTTTCTTAGTCAAATTTATATAATTAGCCAACATGATGTCTTTCCTATTCTAGTGACAGCTAATAATAGGCGCTAACAACCTGACTTACAAAAATATCTTCATATGTGTGGCTTCCACTGGCTTTAGCTGAAATAGTACCCATGATCTTTATGTCCTATCCCTTTCTAGCAGTTATGTCTTAATGTCATTTTCCAATCGTTATGTCATTTTCATGCCTTCTAGTACTGGTCTTCCATCACATATCTCCTTGTCGCATTCTTTCCTTCTGTCGTGCATCTTCCTTCTTCTCTTTCACTTCCTTCTTTCGTGGCTCTCCAGTATTCTCCTGCTCTTCATCCTTCTTCTGGTGCTCCATCCTTCTTATGGTGCTTCTTCCTTTTGTCACTCTTCATCCTTTTTCTGGTGCTGCCTCCAACGCAACTCCTTTCTCTTCTTCTTTCCTTTCAATGCCTCTGTCGCATCTCCTTTCTCTTATTCTTTAGCTCTTTTCCATACTTAGACATAATTCTGAATGAATGTTTCTTTCCTTTCCTTAGGCCCAAAAAACCCCCAATGCTCACATGTGGCTCATCCTGAGAAACTCGAAGTTATTATTCTAACTCCTTGCTTGTGCCGAATTTACTGTGAAAATCTTCCAGGATTTTTGTCACCAGTTCTACTTTCGGTGACACTTCTTTCTGTACCTTCTGCATTTGCTTCGCAAGGTTGAAACTAATGTGTTATGGAATTACTTTCTCTATTGATACTACTGCTTCACGCACCTTACAATGTACAGAATTTATAGCTTATGCTTCTATTGTGGTGCTTTCTTCTATCGAAAAGAGTTATTGTTTCATAGCTATAAAATGAACAAGATTGTAAACTCCTTAATTTTACCGATTCTCCTTGTATGCATTTCTAGCTTCAGTTGTTAACTCATCCCAATATTTTCCTTCTTCCCTTAAGAATATTCCTTTGCATCGGTATAAACCTTTGAGCTCGTAGTAGTCATCAAGTCCAGTATAAACTCAGTTTGCCCTACTACTGGTGAAGTCTTCCATCCTATAAATGTCTTACCTTCCTTCATTGGAATCTATCAGTTCATCTTTTTCTTGAGAACATCATCACCCTGTATGTTTTGAGCCTTTTGTAGAGATGATGGTGATGATAGTGGTCTTCATTTATATTTTCCTCTATCCAAACACTAGTTCAGATCGACGGGTCTTAGAAATGGATACTATGCACTCTAGCAACTTGTTTCACAATTTTATCTAGCAACTTGTTGCAGCTGCAACTTTTTTCCAAAAATTGTGAAATTTTGGACCCTCCTCTTAATTTTTATCTTGCCTAAAATTGTTTGGATCCATGAACTCTATTTTTGTTTTCCCTCTGCTACAAGTCTGGATTGTTTTGAGGTCAATTGCTTTTATTTTTTTTTAGAAAATTTCTTGTGTCTGCAAATGCTTTGGTCATAGAGTTTAAAGTTTGATCTCAAAAGGTTGTCCTTTGATCTGTGATTTCTTTCTTTGATATCTTTTTCGCCGCTATTTCGGAGGTGAAACAAACTTTTCCTTGCTGCCAAGCCGAAAGTCTTTGTGAACATTAACATTTTTGTTTAGTTTGGTTGATCGAAGGTCATTTAAACAACGCATCAGAGCTGTATTTACCCACGGGGACGCCATTGTGGAAGCTGTATGATGATTGTTCTGAAGGATAGCGTTGACCTTTCCCATGCCATGATGTTATTATGTTGACTTGTTGTGCATTGTCGGAGGTTGGTTTAAGTTTGAGTCGGGGTTTTTAATCTGTATGATGCCGCTGTTTTGGAGATAAGACCAACGTTTAGACCACTGCACAACCTTAAGATTTTTCGAACACTTAATGTTTTCATGATATTTTTGCGCCATATCGAAAGTTTTTATGACTTTGATCGAAGGTGGTAGTCTGATTGCTTTCCGCCTTTTTGGCTCCTGAGCAAACTAAATGTTCTGCCATATAACTACTCCATGCGTCGATTGTTTTGTTATGGTTTTCACCATCATATTTTATTTGTCGTGGAGCCCATAATCTTTCTATCTTTCGCCATTGCAGCTGCGTAGTGCACTAACCACGCGATGTCTATAACTTTCTGTCTACTGACAAGGAGTTTTTCATCCCAATACTTCCTTATTTAATCTTTTCGACGTCGATAGACTTGATGTTCTCACGAAACCTATTGTTCATCTGAAGCCCTCCATTGCGGCTGTTATTTAAACTATCCTCCTGATGCTTTAGTGATTTCCCCTCCAGTGAAGTTTTTTCCTGCCCGTTCTGTGTGTATCTAATGGGTGACGGAGTTTTCATATTCTATCATTTTAAGGTTTCCACGACGAGAACGTAGTACAGGGCCTCATTTTGATAATTATTTTTATTGTTAGTATGGTTTACGTTTGTTGAAAATATGCAATCCGAATTAATGATGAATTTTGTTTCAACTGCAGGAGGATTTAAAAGATTCTTCAGACTCCTGCTGCAAAAAAATGACATCCCTGGAGGACGAAGCAGAAGGAAGCTGGCTGAAAAATGATAGGCAGAGATATTCTGAGATCAATAGAATCTTTAAAGGGACAAATAAAAAACAAAGCGGAATAGTCAGCAACAGGGGCCAGGCTTGGAAAGGTTCGTCAGTTACTAAGTTGGTCCCGTTTTATGAAGTACTCATAAGTCTTAATCCGAAATATAATGCATGGTGTGAATCATGAGCACTGACAAGAGGACAAATTTGTGAGATTAAACGGTTGGGGGAGCCTAAAGGTTAGAGGGTTCGGGCATCCCAAAGGTTTTGCGGTTTTGTTTAAATAGAGGAAAGTTAGAGGGAATGGGGGATTTTTCCCATGGAGAAAATTTGTGAACCATTTGTTGTAAGAGGAACTACTTCATTTTACAATAGGAAATTCCAAATTTACCTATTGGAAAAGGTGTTGTGTGGAATGTTCGAATGTGATAAAATGAACAATGTTGAAGGGGAACTACTTCGTTTTCAACTGTGTTTCATTAACTGTGAGAGCGTTCTAACTTTATGAACCTATGTTCTTATCTGAATGTTCTCTGGTTTACTCTGTGATAATTTCCACTATGAGTAATGGAAGGTTTAATGGTTGATGAGCTATCTTGTCATGTATATCTTTATTCATGTTTATATGTTTTGATTCTAAGGACACCTATATATGATTTATCTTAACATGTGAACAGTATTACATTACTCATGAATTAATATCTTGCTCCCTAGGGACAGCTTAGTTAGTGTTGTATTTTCTAGTTGTGTGTGATTTAGATGTGAGAGAGTCTAAGAGGAGAGGTAAGAACCTGTGCATCACATTGTGACCACTCCTTGCATTCTTAATCAATATGCATTTTAGATAGGCACTTGCATATCATACTTAAAACTAAAAAAAACACAAAAATATATACAGTGGACCAGGCTGCAACCGGTAAAACCTTTTATTTGTGTTACTTGACCTACGGTAGCCGGACTGCAAACCGAATGGATTCCCTACACCAAACAGTCACGGGCTAGTTGGGAACGTTGACTGGGGAGAATCCCTTGCTGTTGTTGCCTATGAATTTCCAAGCCTCAACAGTTTCTAGCACTAGAAGGAGGGCCACCAGTGCATGGCTGGCCGAGGAAACCCGTTTTCTTGAGATTATTGCACCGGTGACAATTCAGAAAGCAGTTTGTTTCCTAATCCAATCCTTGAAGAGAAGGGTAAAGAACATTTGTATTATGTGGACAATGAAGTTGTTAATGATCTGAGAAGACACACTAGGGCATATGTGAAGAAGATTGGAGGATTATCAATTATCCTTGACTTTCCCAGAAGAGAATATAAAAGGAAAGACCGTTTTGTATTGGAAGAATCAGTGTTGGTTGGAGATTTGGAAGAACTAGTAGAAATAGCCTTACAGGAGGTGGTTCAGCCTTTAAATCAAGTGGGCCCAAATGCACCTTACTGTTCACCTGTTCATACTCTTGTTCATTCACCACCTCACTCTCCACCCAGACTCATGGCAGGTGTAAACGTAAATCAGCCACCCAACCCACCAAATCCTCCACCAGCTTGGAAAGCCAGATCACCCTTGAACTTAACACCTCCGTTGCATGACTTACCTCAAGCTTTTGAGAAGATGCTGCCCAATTTTGATCCAAATGAGAAGATGTTAGTAGATGACCATTTGCAAAGTTTATATTTGGAAATAGAGGGATTAAGGGCTGTGGAACATGAGGATGTAGTTTGTAGACTTTTCCCACACACCCTTAAAGGAGCAGCAGCATCATGGTATTTCAGTTTGCCTGCAAACTCTATCCCAGACTGGGATACCTTTGAAAGGATTTTTAGAAGTAAGTATGCAACCCAAAAAACTCATGCAGCTCTCATGAAAGGACTATGCGCCCTGAATAAAGAAAGAAAAGAGAAGGTGCATAGTTTTACCCAAAGATTCATAGCTTATCTTAAGAATTTTTCTGAAGCTGGCAAACCCTCAGATAAAGTCTTGATTAAATATTATACCTCAGCTCTAGGACCTGAGTTGGCCATGTTTGCCAAAATGAAGGCCAAACCTACGCTAGCAGAGACTTATGAAGACGCAAAGAGAGTAGAGGCTGAAAAAGAAATTATCGAGGATTATCCTAAATGGTCAGGAGAAAAAAATGTTGGGAGGAAAGCTTTGTTATTTACGAATCCTAAAGAGGAGCAATCACCAGATTTTGAAGGAATGGCAAAGATGATGCAGAAGCTCTATAACAAAATCATAGACTTGGAAAAGGAAAAGGAAGCCCAAAAGTTCTATAAGCCTTATTACAAGAAAAGGGAAGATAACAATCAATCCCAACCCCCTCCACACAGCCCTGCATCTATGAACTTAACGGAGGTAGGAATGGATAACTTTTGCACTTTCCACCAACAACCCCATTCTAAAAAGAATTGTCCTTAATGGATAAATTCAATGACGTTGGTTATGAATTAGCTGTTGGATTCCAAATTAACTGAATATAACGATGAAGAAGGGAAAGACAACAATACATCAATAGAAAAACAAGAGGATGAGGCCATGGTTTTATGGGACTATGTATCGTTGTTTGATGTCGAAGAGGAAAAGGGTCTGAGACACGAGGGCATCCTGGAAACAAATGCAATGACGAGAAGCCAGGGGTTGATTAAGGAAAACAGTCTTATGCTCTTGAAGATCAAAAGACTTCAAAAGAATGTTAAGAAATTTCAAAACAACTCCCCAACTAATAAAATTCCAAAATTTACCATCACTAGTCAAAATCCTAGACAGACCAACATGTCTACTAAGCCCAATGAAGAAAAAATAAATAATGTTAAATAGAATCTCACAGAACATAAGATGGATTATGACATTGTGGAGGATATCAAAAAGGTAAGGGCAAACATCTCATTATTTGAAATCTGCAATGTGCCGCAACAGAAAGAAAAGCTATTGAAAGCACTTGAAGTATCAGAGGAGAGGCTACCCATTGATAATCAACCCCAAGAAGAAGAAATTGGTGAAGCAAGTATGGGAGGTAAGCCTAAAAGAAAGAATCCACCTTTTCTCCTTACTTTTGAAATTTTCAACCACAACATGCATAACTGCCTAGTAGACTCGGGGGCATCAGTCAACGTCATGCCTCTGTCGGTATGCAAAAATATAAATGGGTAACCTAAACCATCTACCTGGAGAGTCGTTCAGTTGGATAGAACGAATGTGAAGGTAATTGGGGAATTGGAGGATGTTCTCGTTTTCTTATCTTCAAATAATAAGGTGTGTCAATTCATTGATATTGTGGTGGCTTACATACCAGAAGCTTATGGACTTGTTTTGAGCAGAGATTGGTCGGCAAAGCTGAACGGATATTTTGCCTTAGATTGGTCACATCTGTGGCTACCATATAAAGGAAGCCCAAATCAAATTAAGGTTTTGAGGGAGCCCCACATGAAACACAATGTTACTCAGTTCGAAGGTAAAAATGAGCCAGTGGATTCTGTTTTGGGAAATTACTTTATTGAGCTAGAACCAGGAAACTATCAAGTGGAAGAAGCCAACGATACATCAGATGCTCAGCCTGATCTCCTTCGGTTTTCACAGGATGATGAAATTGATTGTAAAATAGTAGAATTAGATGTAGATGTAGATATTAACTCTTGCATAGTAGTAGTTAGCAATTTTTGGATGCTTTTCTTTGATGTTTCTAAAAATTTAGAGGGATTAGGAGCCGGTTGTGTCCTGATTGACCCTAAGAAAAAACAAACATTTTCTTTCATGTAGGTTAAAGTTTGAATGTACCAATAACACAGCTGAATATGAAGCACTAGTTTAGGGAATAAGAAAAGCAATTGAATTAAAGGTAAAAAATATGAAGGCGTTTGGGGATTCTGAAATAATTGTAAAACAAATTCAAAATCAAATACATTGCATCTCTCCTCATTTAAAAGCTTATCAGAACGAAGTATGGGATTTACTTAAATGTTTTAATGCATTTAATATTGTATAGATTCCAAGACTTAAGAATGCAGTAGCTGAATTGCTGGCCACCTCAGCTGCAAGGCTTGTGCCCTCTAATAATTGGTGCTCTGTTGAATTGCTTTTCAGGCCTTCAGTTCCAGATATGATTACCAATCTACGAGTGTTCAATGATGATCAACAAATTATATAATGCTTGACAAACAATGAGACCTTCAAAGTGGCGATTATTGACAATGAAGAACATCAAGCTAAGCTAAATTTCGATAATTTTATTCCTAAAGGAGTCAAGACTTTAGAATGGATGTTTGATTTAAACGAGAAATTTAGAAGGCCAGCGAATGTGAAAACTCATAGCTCATCTCTACAGTTCGAGTTGATTAATTTGGGGACTGAAATTGAGCCTAAATATGTGAACTTGGGAAAGTGTTGCTCCCCAGGTGAAAGGAATAAGTTTATCAGTCTTTTCAAACAATACAAAGATGTTTTTCCGTGGATGTATGAAGATCTGAAGACATATGACACCAATATTATCCAGCATGTGATCCCCATCAGATCTTGGATCAAACTGTATCAACAGCCTTTAAGGAAAATGCATCCAAAATTAGAACCTTTATTCCAGAGTGAAGTTAAGAAAATATTGGATGCTAGAATTATCTTCAAGGTTAGACACTCGGAATGGGTTTCAAATTTGGTACCATTAAGGAAGAAATCTGGAGAAATTAGGCTATGTGTGGATTTCAGAAACTTAAATCATGCTTCAGATAAAGACAATTATCCTGTCCCACCCATGGAGAATATATTTCAAATGGTTTCGGGTTTTGAACTGTTCTCTTGATTAGACGGATTCTCAGGCTACAATCAAGTATTAGTAGCTGAAGAAGAACAGGACTAGGTGGGGAACTTTTGCTCACAGAAGGATGCCCTTTGGAATCATAAACACTACAACCACTTTCCGTGGTCTGATCGGCCACATTGCTGTAGTATACCTCAATGACATCACAATTTTCTCAAAGAAAAGAGAGGAACAAACATTTCATCTAAAGCAGATTTTTGAATGCTGCCGAAAATATGGTATCTCACTAAACCCCAAGAAGTGTGTGTTTGCCGTTACAAAAGGTAAATTGTTGGGTCACGTGGTTTCTAAGAAGGGGATCTCCATAGACCCAGAAAGGATCAAAGCCATCGAACAGATTCCCTTACCCCATAATAAAAAGGGCATGCAATCATTTATGGGGACAATAAATTTTGTGCAAAGGTTTGTGCCATATTTCGCTCAAATTGATAAACCTTTGCAGGAAATGGTGAAGCAAAGTGTACAATTCAAATGGATTGATGTAGAGAAGAATTCATTTAGTAAAATAAATACAACTTTCGCACATGCACCTTCCCTCAAAAGTCCATATTTTGGGAAAGATTTTATTTTGTACACCTTCGCATCTAATGATTCACTAGCAGCCGTGCTTACTCAGAAGGAAGATGGGGGAGATGAGTTCCCCATATCATTTATGAGCACTAGTCTGCAAGGGGCTAAATTGAATTACCTTACTGTGGCTAAACAAGATTATGTCGTGTTCAAAGCAGTAAAACAATTCAGGCCTTATATACTTAAGAACCGGACAAAGGCAATAGTCCCACACCCAGCTGTGAGGTCTCTTTTCATTCAAAAGGAGTTAGGAGAAAGAAGAGGCAACTGGGTAACAACTCTACAGGAGTATGACCTCGAATTCAAGCCAAACTCCATAGTTAAAGGGAAAGTATTGTGCAAACTGATGACTGAAAGTAAAGACAATGAATAACATGATTGGGAAGATGAAGCTGAGTTACATTTGATGGATGTATGTCCTCTTTTCACAACTCCGAACTCCTGGTATCGAGACCTTGTGCATTACCTTTAGGCGGGGTTGTTACTGGAACATTAGAAATTTAAGCAAAGAAGAGCACTACGTCTTAAATCATCCTCATATTAGATTGTTGAAGGAATATTATTCAGAAAGAATTATGATGGAGTTCTTCTTAGATGCTTAGAGAAAGAAGATGCGAAGAAGGTAATGATAGACTTACATGATGGGCCTGCTAGAGGACATTTCTCCGGTGATACGACAGCACATAAAATTCTCAGAGCTGGATATTATTGGCCCACACTATTCAAAGATGCACACGCCCATGTCAGAAAATGTGACATCTGCCAAAGGTGTGGTGGAAGAAAAGTTAAAGCAGCAGGACCATTAAAGCCTGTTATGATAGCAGAACCTTTTGAGCAGCGGGGGATTGAAATCATTGGAGAGATAAAGCCAAATTATTCCTTGCAACACAAATATATTCTGATGGCAACCGACTACTTCACTTGTTGGGTCGAAGCCATTCCTTTGCGTAAAGTAAATGAAGATGCGGTCATGGACTTCTTGCAAGATCATATTATGACCAGGTTTGGAGTTCCAATTTCTTTAGTTTTTGATAATGCTACTTACTTTTCCTCGATTAGATTAACTGCATTTGCTCACGAGAAAGGAATTAAGTTGCATTACTCTTCTAATTACTATCCACAGGGAAATGGCTTGGCTGAATCTACGAACAAGAATCTGATTAGGAATTTAAAAAAGACGATGATAGAAAATCAGAGGAGTTGGCACTCAGCATTACCAAATGCTCTTTGGCATGATAGGGTCACCCCCAAGACTTCGTTAGGTGTGTCCCCGTATACCCTTGTTTATGGAAAAGAGGCCATTCTACCCCCCAATATCATGCTACCCTCTTCCATAATCGCTCAAGAATCCAGAGGATCAAATAATGAAGTCTTGCAAATGAGGATACGTAATCTTTTGAAGGCAGAAGAGTCTATATCTAAGGCCAGAGAACGTTTCAAACAACAACAGGAGGTAGTAAAGAGATGGTTTGATAAACACAAAGATGGAACAAAAGTTTTTGAGGTGGGAGATTTGGTTCTCAAATGGGATCACCCTCATGATGAGAAAGGAAAAAATACGAAATTTCAACAGTTATGGGTAGGCCCTTTCCAGATTGCAGCAAAACTTGGCCCCTCAACCTATAAGTTACAAGATTTACAGGGATGGGAAGAGAACTTACCAGTAAATGGTCTAGTTCTTAAGCCTTATTTTTCTTGATTTTGTTTATTTTGTTCCGTCTTGTACATAAATAAATTGATTGCTTGGATGTTTGTTTTTTATTTATTTTATTTTTGTTTTGTTTGTTTTTAGTTTAGATTTTGATTGATTTCAATAAAAGAGGAAAACTTTTGGTTGCATGGAGGGCATCAGAATTCTGGATTAACTAGAATCCTTGATTATAAGACTGTGTACTATTGTTTTATCTGAAAGAATTTCTTCTAGTTTAACAATTTTCCTAAATGGCTATGAACACATTGAATTCCTACTTAATCCTTGTAAAATAACTCAGGATCAAAAATATGGAATACTCTTTCGAGGCTCCATGCATTTCACATCTAAAAATGTCCTAGGGGGTGACAGCAAAATACCCACGGAAAGGAAGCAGGGTAAACAATATATTATATATAAATGATCCCATGCCAAGAATTGAAATCCAAAAGGCAAATAAGAGTTGAAACTCCTAAGAAAACAATATGTATCAAGACAAAGTACTAAATCATATGAGTACAAAATTGCCAAAAGTTCTTCTCCGTCCGTGAGCTGAAAATTAAATACATCTCTCACACAAAAGGACACTATGGATAGAGGAGCCTGAATAAAAAATTCAGAAAGAAAGGTATGCAGGAGGACTCAAAAATGACGAAATTCCAAAAGCACAAAAATGCAAAATGGCATGGGAATGAGGAACAAATGAATATTTCTGTTTACCATATGTCACAATCCTATGGTGTGCAAGCTGGAAGCTACTTGAAGACAGAGGTAATAAATGAAACTCATCTTCTTAACCTCAGAAGAGTTATCTTGACTTGGAAATCTTGGTTTCCATTCTCCTAAATTGGACTATCAGTAATAATTAAAAGTACATACGTTTTCCATTTGGAAAATACAGACATCTAGAATAATTCAACATGTTGGTTTATTGTCAAACAGTCTATTACTTAAGGAAGAAATTGTCCAGAGATCCAGGTTCACTAGGTAGTCGCCAATTGTTGTAGTTGCAACTTTTTTCCCAAATTTGTGAAATTTTGGACCCTCCTCTTAATTTTTATCTTGCCTAAAACTGTTTGGATCCATGAACTCTTATTTTTTGTTTTCACTCTGCTACAAGTCTAGATTGTTTTGAGGTCAACTGTTTTTAGGTTTTTTTCGAAAAATTGTTTGTGTATGCAAATGCTTTGGTCATAGAGTTTAAAGTTCGATCTCAAAAGGTTGTCCTTTGATCTGTGATTTCTTTCTTTGATATCTTTTTCGCCACTGTTTCGGAGGTGAAACAAACTTTTCATTGCTGCCCAGCCGAAAGTATTTTGGAACATTAACATTCTTGTTTAGTTTGGTTGATCGGAGGTCATTTAAACAACACATCGGAGCCGTATTTCCCCATGGGGCCGCCGTTGCGGAAGCTGTACGATGATTGTTCTGAAGGATAGCATTGTCATTTCCCATGCCATGACGTTATTATGTTGACTTGCTATGCACTGTCGGAGGTTGGTTGAATTTTGAGTCGGTGTTTTTAATCTCTATGAAGTCATTGTTTTGGAGATAAGACCAACTTTTAGACCTCTACATAACCTTAATATTTGCCGAACACTTAACGTTTTCATGATATTTTTGTGCCATATCAGAAGTTTTATGAGTTTGATCGAAGGTGGTAGTCTGATTGCTTTCCGCCTTTTCGGCTCCTGAGCAAACTAAATGTTCTGCCATATAACTACTCCACGCGTCGATTGTTTTGTTATGGTTTTCTCCGTCATATTTTATTTGCTGCAGAGCCCATAGTCTTTCTGTCTTCTGCCATTGCGGATGCGTAGTGCACTAACCACTCGATGTCTATGACTTTCTGTCTGCCGACACGGAGATTTTCCACCCGATACTTTAGCATTTAATCTTTTCGACGCTGATATACTTGATGGTCTCACAAAACCTATTGTCCATCTAAAGCCCTCTGTTGCGGCTATTATTTAAACTATCCTCTCGATGCTTTAGTGATTTTCCCGTCGGTGAAGGTTTTTCCCGCCCATTCTGTGTGTATCTGATGGGTGACAAAGTTTTCATATTCTATCATTTTAAGGTTTCTGTGATGAGAACGCAGTGCGGGGCCTCATTTTGACAATTAGTTTTATTGTTAGTATGGTTTACGTTTGTTGAAAATATGCAGTCTGAATTAATGATGAATTTTGTTTCAACTGCAGGAGGATTTAGAAGATTCTTCAGACTCCTGCTACAACAAACGACATAGCTGGAGGACAAAGTAGAAGGAAGCTGGCTGAAAAATGATAGGCAAAGATATTCTGAGATCAACGGAATCTTTAAAGGGACAAATAAAAGACAAAGTGGAATCATCAGCAACAGGGGCCTAGGCTTGGAAAGGTTCATCAGTTACTAAGTTGGTCCCATTTTATGAAGTACTAATAAGTCTTAATACGAAATATAACACATGATGTGAATCATGAGCACTGACAAGAGGACGAATTTTTGAGATTAAACGATTGGGGGAGCCCAAAGGTCAGAGGGTTGGGGTAGCCCAAAGGTTTTGCGGTTTTGTTTAAATAGATGAAAGTTAGAGGGAATGGGGGCTTTTTCCCATGGAGAAAATTTGTGAACCATTTGTTGTAAGAGGAACCACTTCATTTTACAATAGGAAATTACAAATTTTTCCTATTGGAAAAGGTGCTATGTGGAATGTTCGAATGTGATAAAATGAACAATGTTGAAGGGGAACTACTTCGTTTTCAACTGTGTTTCATTAACTGTGAGAGCGTTCTAACTTTCTAAACCTATGTTCTTATCTAAATGTTCTCTGGTTTACTCTGTGATAATTTCCACTATGAGTAATGGAAGGTTTAATGGTTGATAAGCTATCTTGTCATGTATATCTTTATTAATGTTTATATGTTTTGATTCTAAGGACAACTATCTGTGATTTATCTTAACATGTGAACAGTATTAAATTACTCATGAATTAATATCTTGCTCCCTAGGGACAGCTTAGTTAGTGTTGTATTTTCTAGTTGTGTGTGATTTAGATGTGAGAGAGTCTAAGATGAGAGGTAAGAACATGCGCATCACATTGAGACCAAACCTTGCATTAATCAATGTGCATTTTAGATAGGCACTTGCATGTCATACTTAAAACTAAAAAAAACACAAAAATATATACGGTGGACCGAGCCACAACCGGTAAAACCTTTTATTTGTGTTACTTGACCTACGGTAGCCGGAACGCAAACCAGACGGATTCCCTACACCAAATAGTCACGGGCTAGTTGGGAATGTTGACTGGGGAGAATCCCTTGCTGTTGTTGTCCACGAATTTCCAAGCCTCAACACAACTTCGGTGGGATGTCCTTTAGTCCTCGAATTTTAGTCATTTGATCCTTATTATTTCTTAGCATCGCTGAGGCAGTCTTCTTATTGTGGGAAACAAAATGATTCCTTATTTCCAACCCTAGTAAGATGGTTCATGTCGATTGTGCATATAGGACTGGAATTATCTCATTTTCCAGTCGCTTTCGTGCTTGTGGTGGAACATATATGGAAGTGTTTTCTTCAACCATAACGAGTATCACATCTTCCATCATAGAATCCCTAAGGGAAATCACACTAATGTTTATAGCAACGGTACTTCTTAGAGAAGTTTAATTTGGCTCTGAGTGTTGTAAGAAGCATTCCATTGTTGCGTTATATATATCTTTAATTAAAAGAAAAGGAACTAGAAGAATTGTGTAGGAACTCAGCCTGTCAAGGATTCACACACATAGTCATTAAGTGGAATACTGACAACACAACCCATCATGTGGGTCACCTCTCCCGGTCATCATATGGACACTGCCAACTGAGCTGACCCTTTTTGGTATGACATCATGTAGTTATGCCCAAAGTGATTGCCATATTCTCTCATTATCCACAATTTTAATTATTGATAATTGTTTTGTCCCCAATTCTTTCACACGAGTGTCTTCACTCTCTTGCTAATGTCACATCATTTTTTTTTTCATATCAAGTTTCTCGTCGCACTCCTTGCGACTTTCATTTCCCTTCCTTTAATATTCTAGTCGCACTCCTTGCGACTTACATTTCTCTTCCCAAAAGGGTTCCCATCTTATGATAGACCACTTGTTTTTACTTCATAATTTTAACCTTGGACAGATGCCAAGTCTACGCAAATTTACTTATCTTTGTGACAGACTAACAGTCTGCTCCAATACATTTTAGGTCATCTCTATTTCTCTTTTTTTTTCTTTTTTTTTATGCGACCAAGTCGTAAGTATCAAAGTATGGTTTCAGTCGGTTCCCATTGATGAGCCCTCTAACCTATTTTCCATCTAGCTTTTCTAAATTCACTTCTCCTCCGTTAGAGATTTCCTTGACCACATATGGTCCTAACCAATGTATTTTCAAATTTTGTGGATGCTTGAAATATTTATTGTCATACTTAAGAACAAGACCTCTTACTTCAAAATGATTTCTCTTAATGTGTCTATCCTACCATACTTGTTTTCTTTGCTTATCTATGTTCCAGTGAAATCCTGCACCAAATAATTCTTCGTCCAAGTGTATTAGTTGAAGTAATATATCTTTCACAACATGAACATCTGTCATTTCTGTGACCGCGTCAACTCTTAAACTTGGTACAATATATTCCATATGCATGACAGCTTCTTGTCCATACACCAACCTAAATGGATTCTAAACTGCTAAATTTTTACATGTCGTATGATATGCCCATAATACTGCAGATACCTTCTGATCCCATTCATATCTTCGCAAATTGCAAACCTTTGTCAATGTGTTTTCTAGAATCTTGCTGAATACTTCAACAACTTCATTCGCTTGAGGATGATATGGATTTGATCTTCTATGTTGTATCTGGAATTCATCATTAAGCTCTTCGATTAATGATTTAAAATATGTGTACCTTGGTTGCTGATTGGAATTTTTTGGCCTCCGAACCTTGTCACAACATTTTGAAATAAAAATTTTTCAATAGTCGCAGCAATACAATCCTTTATTAGCACTGCTTCTTCCCATATCGTGAGGTAATCAATCGCAGTGATAATATAGCGTGCTCTCATGTGGTTTCCTATCGGACTTATAGGTATTACAAAATCAAAAACCCATTTATCGAATGCATGGAGTGTAATCAATGGCACCAATGGAATTTCATCCCTTCAAGATGGCATCCCAGTTCTTTGACAGATATCATAGCTTCAATTATAATCTCAAGCGTCAACATGCACAGTAGGCCACCATATTCCTACTTGCAAAATCTGTCGCACCATTGCTTTTCCTGTATAGTGGCCTCCTACGACACCATCATGTGCTTCACTTAATATCATCGAGCACTCATGCTCCAAAATAAAACATCGGAGTATCTCTTAGGGCCCATTTTATACAAATGTCTAACAATCAACTGGAAATTTGTAGCTCACACTACTAATTGTTTCTTCTGCGCAGTAGTAAATTCAGTTGGCGCATAACTTGTACTAAAAAATTGGATGATATCCTTATATCGATCATTAAACATGGTTATCGCAAAACCTTGTGCATCAGAAAGATTATCTTCCATACTAGTAGGTTCTTCTCCACTTTCAATTCTCTAAAGAGTGTATGGTCCTAAATTCAACCTACCCGGCTTAACAATTATCTCAAAATTAAATTCCTGGAAGAGGAGAAGCCACCGAAAGATCTTCCCCCCCAACAATGGCTTATTGACCAAATATTTTAGTGTAGAATGGTTAGTGTACATCTTGAAATGTTCACCCAGCAAATAATGTCTAAATTTCTGCAACACATATACCATCGCTAGCCCTTCTCTCTCTGTTGTGGTATAATTTTTATTTGCATTTGATAGCTTTCTGCTAGCAAAAGCAATGGGGTAATCAATTTCTCCTTTTCCCAGCTACGTCGGTACCATGCTGAGCGCAACAGACAATACGTCAACATGAACATGGAATTGTTTTTTCTAGTCTGGAAATAGAAGTATTGGCTTTGTTTCCATCTTGTTCTTCAACTTTTCCAGAATCCCTTGACATTCTTCTATCCAATGAAACTTAGTGTCTTTTTTCAGCAATTTTTTCATCAGACCAGTCACCTCCTCATATCCCTTGATAAAATTTCTGTAGTATCTAGTATGTCCTGATGTTCCTCTCAACTATTTAACTTTTGTTGGTGGTGGTAAGTCGAGGATTATGCAATAAATCAGTGATCTTCTTGATAGTTGCATCATCCCAATAATCCCCAATATTGGAAAATTTTGTATTCTCAGGAGAGCCAATATTTACTTTCTTAATCTTTATCAGACTTAGGAATTGGTCTCTAGAAATACTAGCTCCTTCCACTATGCGCATGCCCTCTAATTCTGGTATGTTTATATCAAGTGGATCATCGTCATCTGGTTCTCCTGTAAGATTGTAACACTCCATCCAATGGTGGACTGTCGTGATACATTGATGGAACTTGGTGGCTACGAACGAGATTTCTTCAAATATATTTTCCTTCATTATTTTTAGTGCAGCATCAACTGTTGGATGTTCAATTGTGAGATCAAATGTTCGGGTGAAGCTCATGGCTAATTCTTCCCATTCAACAATTCCTCTTCATAGCTCTACTGATATATACCAGTTCCTTGGTATCATCTCCAAAGTGTGTACAAACTGCTGAACCCCTTCTTGTCACGGATATTCTTTCGATGTCATGCGACAACGCTCAATATGCTCAGCAGGATTTTTCAATCTGGCATACTTATCACTAGTGTAACTGATATCTTCTCCAAATATGATTTCCATTAATCTTCTACAGTGTGTCCATTTAGCGATAGATTGTTTATGTGTACCCCACCATCTAGCGGGCATATATTTCAACACAAAGTCCAAAGCAGACAGTCGATGCGATTCTATAACTTTTTATTAAAACACCATCAAAAAAGATGCAACGTTGGGTAATCCTTCATAGGTAGGAATCTCACTTTCCTCATCTCCTACACTCCACATAGATATTGTGATTCTTGCACATCTTCTCATGGAGACCTCATGCATTTTTTTCTTCCAATTTTGCATGACATCTCCTGAATTGGATGTGCAAGATCTTACACTCTACCAACTTAGGTTTACACCGATTGTTGGATTTATATAATGTTCCCTTGAAGAGATTACATTATACAACTGATACAGGTAATTCTCTTGGTCTTCACTATTGACTGGCTCCACATATCTTTTCCATTCGAGCGGATTGATTGGTGCAATGACCTTTTTTTTTAGAATCATCAAATGATAATATTATTTTCTTAAAATGAATAATGGTATGGTTGTCTATAACCTAGTTGATTCCTAAAAGTGCAAGATACGGATTGGTATCATCAGCAATATCGATTACTTCAAAATATGCATATGTCCTCAAGCCTTCGACTTCAACATGTACTTGAGTTAGTCTACCAATTAGTAGAACCTTTGACTAGTTCACAAGTCTTACATGATGGGAGACAAATTTAGTCGTGGCTTATTCATGCTCTCCCATGTCTGTCTTGTTAGTATGTTGACATCTGATCCGAGGTATAATATGATATAATGCATATCATAATCTCCAATCTGGGCAATCATTCGTAATTCTCAGCATGTTTTTAATATCCTCCCGATATGGTTAACTATTTTTTTAGGTTGCATGTATTCTAGGGTTTCCTCTCCCAATGTTGTCAATTCTGCGACAACATCTGTATCATTGATTAGTGTTAAACAACTTTTAAAAAAATCATTGAGCTTACTAACCTTTTTTATTGGCTGCTTCTAGAGTAGTTTTTCAAATCTCTCGGGCATAGTCTTGAATTGTCTAGATGACGATGGTTAATTGGCTTTAGCAAAATCTAGTCGCACATCCAAGAAGATTTATTTCTCCTTCTGGACATCTAACATGGCTTTCTTCTGTGCTGCAAGGTGCACCTATAGTTGTCCATGTTGTGTATTATGGTATGATCCTATTACAGTACCTCCTCTTGTAACAACAATGATGTTACATTCTCCCAGCTCCGCAGAGATCATTTGAATATTTTGGTTGGGGTTCAGATTCTGATTCTGTACAGGGTTGGTATTTCCAACATTTCAATATTTCCATATCACAATTAACTACATACACTGTTCAATAAGGTGTTCGGATGCTTTACAATATGTACATGTTTTCACAGGACGTTGAAAATATCCGGAAAAGTGTCCTGGTTTCCCACAATTATAACATATGACTTGGCCTCTTCCTTAACCAAATCCTCCCCCTCCTTGTTGTTTTCCTCGACCTCAGAAATTTTCACCCTCCTTTGTTGAGTGTATTGTTGTGGTGGATATTGGTTTTGTTGATACTATGGCTAAGTATATTGCGATTGTTGGTATTGCAGTGGTGGATATTGAGAAGGCTGGTATTGGGGTTGCGCTCGTTCATATTGCATATTCTCATCATTTTTTATCAAGTAGTTAGGAATCATCTTTTCCTACAACAGTTGAAGTGCTCTATAGTCTTTCTCATCGTTTCCTACTTATTTGAAAAATTTATAGTACATACTAGCTAGGGTACTTACATTCTTCTATAACTACAGATATTCTTCAGACTTGTGGCCCCTAGTCTTACATATCCTACACCAAGGAATCCCTTGGGTATTTATCAGGTTTGACGCTCCCGTTGCGACGTAATTCATGAGTGTTGGGTAATTGTCTTTATGGTGTCTTTCTATTCTACATCATGTACTCCATAGTTCCTATTGAACTTATTTTCCCTTCTTAATATCCTAGAGCTGGACCATAATATTGGTCAGCTATGATTGAATTTGCACCATTCCTGTGTCGGTTTTTTCAATCGATGAGGATTCCAGATTCATTTCTATTACGAGAGATTATGTTTTCGACACAATATTATGTTGCGTCAACGATATCTATATGTGTGGAAATAAGGTGGCAATGAGCCATTCCTTATGTTGCACATTCGACATTTGGAAGATTACTTTGGCCTCTAATGTCTTAAATATCTGGCCGAAGTCCTAGACAGATTCTGTAGGTAGCTGCTTGATTTCTTTGATCTTAGTAATGAAATGAAAATCAAACTTTTGGTTCTTGAATTCATCCATCAAGCCCACTAGCATCCGATCGAGGATTTTCCAGGAAACTCCTACTGGCACTATTGAGAATTTCATGTACCAGTTGAGCGCATTACCTCGTAGAGTTGTGATCATTTGTGATTTCTTTAAGTTTTCATCCTAGATCTGTTGCACATTCCAGATGAATTCACAAAGAAACCAATGTTGTTTTGGGTCTTCAAACCCATTTCCATTGAATATTGGTAATTTAATATCAGCACCGTCCATTGTATTAACTGTTGGCATGTTGGGAACAAAATTTTGACTATGCAGACTCCATTTTCTATTATTTATAGTGTTAGTAATACTTGTATTTACATATGTACTTGGAGATAAGTCTCTAGATCTTACCTCTGGAAATGCACACAGCGATGGAAGCGCGTTGTTCGCACGTCCCGAAATTGGAGCTTCAGTCGACTCTTCTGATTCTCCATCTCCTTCAAATATCAATTGATATTCTTCTTCTCCGTCGACGTACAGTGCAAGCTCATAGTCTACTTCTTTTCTGGTTGTACTGCAACCTTCTCTTTTTCTGAGAGTCTTTCTTCTCTTTCCATATCTAAATATTCTTCCGCTTCTTAAAAAACTAGATTCTAGTTGAGTTCCGCTATCTCTCGGGAACATTTCAACTTATTTTGTGTCATTTTTCGTAGAATTTTTCTGCAACATACCCACTCTTTTGTACACAGTTTTCAGCTTCTTACATTCATAAAATGCCTTTTTCACATACAAGCATCTTTATCCATGTCTTTAAAGATGACAAATATCTACCATGTGGTACTTGAAAAAATTTATGCTCTACCTCACTATATCAGGTTATTGTGCCAACAATAAACTCAGTAATGTATCCCTCCAATATATTATCTATCTAGAAATATACATCCCTTGAAACAGGGTTTCTTACTCTTTTCAGTTGCTCAATCAACTGAGGATTCCAGTCTCTTGGTTCTTCCCCTTAGAAATTTATTTGTTGGGTTTCCAACCCAGAAAACCACTCATGCAAGACAATGGAAAACTCAGAAAATAAAATCTTGTGGATATCCATGTAGAGGTACCAAGCTAATCACTCTATTGGGTTCCATCGAGATCCTTTACTTTATTCTCCAGTGAATTCTAAATCTTTGAAACCACCCAATATTGGATCTTAGATTTTTTTGTTTCCCACAACATATGCCTCACCAAAATGATTTTGGTACTGGCAACAAAACCATTTGTTGGCCTTTATATCTATTGCTCCTCTGATGATTCTAACCCAGGTTCAGTCCCCTTTTGTTGGTGCAACAAAGCCCAAGATATCAGCCCGATAGAAAAAATCCCAATTGGCAGCACCTACGACACAGATGCAGTCTCACCCAAGATATCTCTTATTCTTTGTTGGGTAACTTCCAAAACCAGGTTTCTGTTGTTGGGTGGGGGATTTATGGTACTGTTGGTATTCTATTTTGGCTGTCCAATACAACATTTTCTAGCCTAAATCTTGTGAAATCACATAATAGTTAGTTTTATTAATGTTGATTTGTGCATAGTCATGCTTTTGTGGAGACCAACGTTGATAAGGTTTGGTAAGTGATTTTTTATTATTATTTATTTCTTACTTTACCTTGTTTTATGTATAAAATTGGGCTTTTTAATCCTCCGTTTAAATGCTTGGTCAACTAATGGTCGTTGTTTCTTTTGTGCAGTGGTCTCGGTGCTCCAGGAAAGACTTACGCTAGCTGCACCTGCGATTTGGGGATTCTGTCCACATTTGGGATGTCTCTTGAACTTCCATCGCCTTCCAAATATCTATGCAGACTTTTCAGGTGCTGTTTTATGGGATGTTCTTCGATTGAGGAGTTGTTGTTTTCCCTCTTCAGTACTATGTGGATTTCAGGGGATTTGAGTTTCTATCTTTGGCTGAGATATGCCGAGATAGATGTAGGGTTGTTCGTTGGATCAATCTCTGTTTCACGGTTGGTTTTACTCTATATATTCAGTATAAAAGTGATTCTTGAAACCCTAAGAAGGGAGGATACTCAGAGAAACTGTAAACTCTATTTCATCAATATATCCAGTGTTTATTTTCTTTTAAAAGTTGTGATTTAAAGCTGGAAGGCGTTGAGGGTAGGGCCCCCTTCAACACCAACCCTTGGTATTTTAGCATTGTGCATTTTACAGTAGTAGATGTAACAGTTTCTTCTTTTGACAGTGTTCTTTGGAATATTAATGGTTTTGCTTATCTGTGAGTGGAAATAGAATGAATGTCTGCAGATTATTGGTTAATATCACATGCATTTGACCTAGACTGTAGAATAGATTGAGGAATGGTGTGTATTTAAATTTCCCTTTTGATTTCCAGTGTGATTCGTGGTATTGGCAAACTGGGTAATGAACTTGACTTTAGTTGTTGAAGAATCGATTTGCTGAAGAGAATAGATTGGACCTTATATCTCCTTTTTGCTGTAGCGTGAGAGTAACTGGTGAATAGCGCCATCCTTTCGACTGTTGAGCTCTCAGAACTATAGGGTATTCTTGCAGTATAGAGTGTGGATTCAAAAAGAATTGCAGTAGGAGAAGGTTTGAATATGTTGATTTACCAAGCATCTAGGGTTTATTAAATAGTCCTTTAAGTGAGTGATTAAATAGGAGCTGAAGTTACGCTGCTTGTTATTGAAGAGTTCCAGTCTATAGTACGGTTTCTTGAGCGTTTCTTGAGCAGCCCTAATATTGATTGGTGAGTATTATCGGAATAACCTCGGCATTCTCCTATGTGCATTTGTAGGCACAAACCATAAGCAGAGTATATTGAGATAACAACAACAAGCCAAGCTTCCTTTTGATAGGCTGTGTATTGACAATTTAGAGCTAAGAGATCATAGGTTCTAATTCAACAATCATTTGAGGAGTGTTTGTGTGGATTTAAACATTAGGCTTGGTAGGGTTAATGAGATTGACTGAGCATATTCATTTCATAGGTAAACTCTTCCCTTAGCAGGCTATTTGTTTTGAAAAGTAAACCTTAGTTACTATAGTTTAATATTGCTGTAGAGCTTGTCAATTACTTTAAGGGATTGCTGTAGTTTAAGGGTTTGTTTAATTTCTTAGCAGGTTGTTATGTTTTAGAAGTAAGTCATAGTACTATAGTTTGATATTGTTTTGAAGTATTGTTGTAGTTAGTGTTCCTTTGAATTGCTTTGAAGATTACTGTAGTTTCATATTGCTATAGGTTGCTGTAGGTTGTGTTGAGTGTGACAGTTAGCAAATTGATTTTCTTTTGACAGACCTAGGAGTCCTTAGCATAGATCATCCAGAACAGCAATAGTTTCATCTATTTTATTTTCATTTGAAAGTAGATTAGAATTCCTATCAGCACGAGCATTAAAGCTGCCTTACCTGCACATATAGTGTAGCAGCTCAAAGTTTACGTCCTCCGGTTGACAATTAAATCAAGGTGAATTAAGTAACATTAATTTTAACCAATAGGTAACTTAGTCGCATACCAAGGTGCTCAATGGATCCTAAGGGTGGATTACTTCTTCTTACTATAAACCGTTAGATCTTAACTCAATGTATTCTTATGCAATGATTCTAACACCATCCCAAGTGCAGTCATAAATGTATTTAGCTGATAAGAGTGCAGATGATATACATCTATTCATTCATGAGAAAGTTATAAGAATCCATTCACTATAAAATTTATACAGATAACTCAAACACATTTTAATAATTCACACAAATACATAGAAGTTAACATGGAAATCCATCTGGGAAAAAACCACAAGGTTCTCTTCATCTGGCATGAGAAATATATGCACCTTTCGTCTGCACACTACACCATAGACTGTTCTCTAGCTCTTATTTTTCTACTCTATAGACACTTTCCTCCTCTCATGCTCTCTTATATTCTCTTCTTCTATCTTCCTACTCAACTTTACTAACGATCTGCCACACATCCTATATTGACTCAACCTCTCCTACACTTCTGCGCACTCAACTACAAATTCTTCAAATCAAAATGTGTTCATCTACCTCTAATAGAAAAAAATCACAGACAACTAACAACAATTAGGAACTAACATTCCATAAGCTAACTAGAGTCTCCTAAGAGTCTACCAATATTCTAACCTGAATACAGCTTGGGTTCTTCTCTTTATAGACGTGTTTACATATTTGTTACAGACTCGTGAAAGACTCGTTGACTATCACTTTCTCATTCGACTTGCTATACTTACCCAATATGTTGTCTTTCCTATTCTAGTGAAACCAAATAATAGGCACTAATGGCCAAACTTACAAAAATATATTCATAAGTGTGGCTTCTTTCGGCTCTAGCCGAAGTCGTACCCATGATCTTTATGGCATGTCCCTTTCTAGTTGTTTGTTTTACGGTCATTTTCCAACCGTTATGATGTTTGCATGCATTATGGTATTGGTCTCCCATCACCTCTCTCCTTGTCACATCCCTTCCTTCTGTCATGCAACTTCCTTCTTCTCTTGCTCTTCCTTCTATTGTGTCTCTTCCGTCTTCTCTTGCTCTTCACCCTTCTTCTAGTGCTTCTTCTTCTATCACTCTTCATCCTTCTTTTGGCATTGCCTCCATCGCAATTCCTTTATCTTCTTCTTTATTGTTGTTTCCTCTATCATGGATCCTTTCTCTTATTCTTTATCTCTTATCCATACTTAGTGTAGTTGGACAAAATCCCTAACCATGTGCAGATACTCCTCCCTTCCATCTATAGGATGAAAGGGTAGAATCTATGGATAAAAAACGATCTGCAGCAAAGTGTTAGAAAACAAAACAAATACTAAACATATACCAACTAAAAAGTAGAAAAAAAATCAAACATGAGACAATATACCTTCCTATATGGCTTGAAATGGGCCACCATGCCCAAACTCAGAACAATGCCTCTCCAAGGGCTGGGATAGTGTGGAGGTTGCCTCAACACACATAGGGAATGAGAAAATAGAGGAAATGGAGTTGTGGGGGATGAATAGCTTGAGAGTGAAGGTCTCTCAAGGTACTCATGTAGGCATAATAACAACATGGAGGAATCATGTGTGTGATGGAGACCCCCGCCCCTCTATTTATAGTTTTTCTCAACTTTTAGGGTTTTTAGCCCCTGGTTAGGGTTTTGGGCCCTACCTAGGGTTTTAAGCCCTTTTCGCTTGTTTCTTAGCTCCTTTTGAGGTTTTTAATCCCTTTGAGGGTATTTAAGCCTCTTTTGGGGATTTAGCCCCTTTTTTCGCTTTTTAGCTCCTTTTTGTGCTTTTTAAGCTCTTTTGTAGGTTTTTAAGCCCTTTGAAGGTATTTTTGGAGCTTTTGAGAGAAAAACATAGGTTAAATGGGTGTGGAGGTAGAATGGGTTAGGAAATGAATGTGTTTTTATGGTGTAGGATATATAAGCAATTTTTTGGGTTAACAGATTACCACCTGATGTGTGAGGGTAGGAGCTCATCGTATGGTCGACGAACATCATTGGATATTAGGGATCGTGGAGAGACCTATGAAGAAGCGGTGCTTCCTCGTTCGAGACATGGTCACTTTTGGTTTTGTTTTAATGTTGGTTCCTATCAATGGGTGAGATACAAAGAATATGTGACATGCATATGGATGAGGCAGGCATATCCATGCTCGTAATCATGTAAAAAAGAATAATGCGATCAAATCTCCCAAGCACAAGAGATGATCATGTACAAATGTTCTTACATAATGGTTGCCTCAATGAGAGGCTCAATACAATATTTATCTGAAGAACTGATACATTGGACCCATGGGATTCTCATGGAATGAAATATCTTCACAACTAATGTCCTGTTGGATCTGGAAGTTTGAAATCACTGTAAGAACTCACTGAAGGAGAGTCAGAGTCTTCGAGGTAAACATGTTGCATCAATCATGAATTTATACATAAGCATTGCTTTGGGGATTCTGTCTACTGTCTCCAATGAAACCCGGAAATCACAAGGGACATGAACCTATCTGGGTCCATTAATAGACTCACCAATGTGCTAGAGTTAGGTGACAACCAGGGTCTTTGACCAAATACTACACTGACCAATACCCTATATGAATCTCAATGGTGCGATGATGTAGATGAAGTTGAGCAGGTGAGACACGACCATCCTGAGAGGCACTAAGGACTCCTCTAAAGTGGTACAAGGAACTCATCAATGGGGTTAATGAAACCAATATACAAGGACCTCTGGGTCTATCCTCTCGAGTAGATGGGTTTTCATCGACAGAGGGAGACCTGCAACTTGACCAAGGAAATGATGTTTCCTTGACCAGAAGCGTGAGGGTAAGAACCAAATATGTGAGGCAATATAGGGACTAACACACTTAATGGGGGAACAGGGGCAGAAGGAGTATGGGGGACTCAATATTCCTTTGTTTAGAGTACAATGGCAGGGCTGACCTAGAAGAAAATGAAACTAACTCAAGGTAGAGGGATCATAGCTGTTATACCAGGAATGTAACTACAGATGGGAAATAATTGGGGTGGGGTAGATAATATGTTTGATATTTATGGGATCCAAGGAAGACTCATGATAGAATACTCTGAACAAAGGAGACCAAAATTGGGGATGCTATCAAACTGTGACACATGTGGTGGTGCCTGAAGACACCATTGTGGCACGATCTCATGAATTTTTAGCATGCTCGATGGTGCTTTCAATTTTAGAGAGACTGAAAGAATGAAGAATACTCCAATGGGGTCTCTTTTTTGTTGATAGTCTCCTCTACCCAAAAAAGGATAAAAGTGTAGATAGGAGAGCTCACCCATCCTTTTAGAGGATGGGAGACTTCTTTACCGTTGGTAGCCAAATCAAGCCGAAAAAGGTTAAACCTGTACTGACTGGACGGTCATTTAAATACTTTTACGAGCATGAACGAAACCAAGTTTTCTAGATGATGTTTTCTTGATGAGAAGGCAGGAAAAGAGCTTAAAGACAACCCATGGTGATATTTTTCATAGAGTTTGGTCCTAATGCCTGAGAAAGCATAAAAGGATGCAAAGGGAAATTTTCCTAACTTGAGTGTGCCGAGGTGATCCTCTTCATATGGTATTCTATACAGTCTGCAAAAGGAGATAAATGAGACTATGTAGATGCCCTTTCCCATAATTCGACGAGAATGAAAGGAAGCAAATGTGCTTGGAAATCTTTTCATTCATTTAGGAGTCAGAAAAGAGCTTAATAGAAACTCCATTGTGGTCAACCAAGCTTGGGGGCACTAATGGTGCCCCATGGAGGGACGGTGAAAGGTGGTCAAAGGTGACCAACTGTGCAACATGGATGGAGCATATGGCTCTTGAACATGCCAATACATGCACAAAATATTCACAGAGAGGCACACAAATTGAGGTGAATTTCGGGAAAAGGTCCGAAAAAATCATGTGTAAACATCTCGTATCAACTTGGGGTAGACGGATTAGACTACATACTAAGTAATCAAATGAGAGGGTGACAAGCACAAGTTTGAATATAGTTATATGCCAAAGGAATGTAACTAATGCAACTTCTGGGAAATGGTCTAGAAAATCAAGTATTAAACATGAGACACTAGTATCATAAAAAGACAGAGGGTGGAAAACTAAAACCAATGGTGTGAACGATGTCTCAAACAGAATCTGGACGGCACTGCCTTAGCATCCAATGATGTTGCTCCAGGTGCAGTGGTGCATGGGGAAAATGAGACCAACTGGAGGCCCATGGGAACAAAGCTAGCTCTATGTAAAATGTGCAATTTGTGTGGTGGTACACAAATCGACGTGACTCTAGAAAGATGGCCCGAAGAATCAGTAGGGAGGGAGGAAGTCTAGAAGTTTGTTTCTCAACCCAGGAGATTTTCGCACAATGGTGGCAGCTTCCTATATTTTTGGAGGATGATCCATACATAAGCATGGAAAACTGGGGAGATATGGAGAGGCCTCGACCTCCAGAATAGATATAAGGACCTGATGGTATGCTAGCATGGTGGTAGCTAGATCATACGTGTGACATACTGTGTGCATGTCTGGATTTGGAACAACACCATCCAGTGGGATACCAATAGCACAGGGGAAGGGATCATATCTACCTGCTCACATGCAAATGATGCAATGGATTTCGGTGTAATGGACTCACTGCAACTAGATACAGAAAAAATACTGGAGGGGGTCACCGAATCATGGTAAAAACCAATGTAAAAAAAAAAACTATGCCCCAAGTGTTGTGTGGGGAGAAACTTAGGCATAAAATCTCTTGAGGTAGAGCCCATTGCGAGGCTTCTTGAAGAGGTGGCCATCTAAGTTAGGGAAGAGGTATTCCCCCTTACCGAGACAAAGGTTGGTTGTAAGGCGGAGTGAAAGAATCTATCCTTCAAGGGGAAGAACCGATTCCACACTATGGTTTAAAGGGAATGAGGTGAAACTAGTAGCATTCTTACAGATCTCTCTGTCATCACATACATGGTGTCAGGATAGATCAGGTGTATCTTCCACGGCCGATGAGGCGGAAGGGAAATTGGTGCTAGATATCATGTAAATATTATTGGTTTTTGAGGAAGAAACTGGGGGTATATCTCTTCAATGACAGTGATCTCGGATTCAAGGGAATGTTTTCAAAGATTACTTAGGGCAGTTTGAAACTTGGACAATTCTTGGTAGTGGTGGGAATAATGTCAATACAAGCCACAAAGTGCGCATGGATGTTGTGTCCTCAAAGCCTTGTTTTTTATTGTTGGCCTAGTCAAGAGAACAACCACCAGAATGTTCTCCGTTGTATCCATGGAATCTAAGTGTGTGTGAAGGATGGGGATTTTTGGACAATTTTAGGTTGTGTGACCCTCTACATCACACACGCTGCATGGTGGATTTTGTCGGGGTTCGACTGTCGCTTTAGCATTCTTTCCCCTAGCCCTATTTGGGTGAGGCGGGGATGGTGCAGGTGTAGAAGGTGGTTTCTGTGGGCTGGGAGGGGAGCATGTCTCAACCACAATGGGTTGAATGAGAGTCAACATGACTTTGGGAATTGGAGTTTGAGTGGATGGTTCAAGGTACCACATGGGAATCCAAAATGTAAAATTAGGTAAGTTTAAAGTGGCCATCACTAGTTTACTTACGATGTCGGATGGGGGAAAGGAAGGGGATTGTGTGGATTGGGAGAGAACCCTATTAATTCCCCGGTGACTACATCTAAGTCTGTGGTTGTAGATGGGGTTGCTGCTGTGGATTGTGCTACAGCTGTGAATGGTTGTTGCAGATGGTGGTTGCAGATGGGGTCGCGACTGTAGATGGAGTTGTGGATGCGGATGGGGTTGTGGCTGCGAATGGAGTTGCGGCTGAGATTGGGATTTGGGTGCAACTGTGCTGGATGAGAGCATGCATAAATCCATAGTCTCACTTGGTTCCAGTGGAGGTGGTACCAAGGGAAAGGAATTCGTCATCGAAGTGTCGACGAACAACCTGGGGCCTACTACCAGTAATGAGGGGGTGGTCACGCTATCGAAGGCAGTATCAACAGTAGAGATTACATTGGCTGGTGCAGTTGGCCCTTGCAGATCATGGTAAGTTAGTTGGTCCACCATCACAATCTTCCTGTCATGAGAGAAGATCATAAGGCAAAAAATAGTGGATTCCATGGCTCTCATGGCATACATGTAACTCCTTCTCAGATGGTGGTTATAATCAAACTACCCGTTGACAAATTCTATGTTGATCAACGCCATTCTACCAGCTAATTATATGGGGACCTATGGAAGGATGCCCTGATTTTTGTGTGGTGTCCATCATAATTTTGCAGTGTAGTGGTGGACGGTTTGAGGAGGGGGGATCTAAGTTTCTACTAGACCAACATCAACATGAGATAAGTGGATTCCCCTTCATCGATAATACATTGATGCATGACCAAATTATGACTGGATACCATAATCTGGAAGGCAATGGTTGATGGAATTATGGGCTCTCCATTGTCCAAATCAAATGTAATTAATTTGGAGTTGGAGGGATCTACAGCACCAAGTACGACCAGCAATGCTTTTTGCTGTGGTGGGCATGTTTTCAGCACTTCTATAGTGGACACAGCCGTAGGTGACTTGGCCAGGTCATCAATGATGTTGTAGTTCACTGCAGCTCTAGCCATGGCATTGTTGACAATTTGTCGCATGGGGAATCGTGGTCCCCAGGCCGCCCTATCAAAGGGGAGTGGTGGTAAATAAAGAGGTATGGTGGTTTTGTTGGATGAAGATGTTGTTGATGGGTCAGCGGTTTCAGTAGTGGATCCATACTCATTTCGTCAAGTTTGTAAGTTGATCTATTCACTTGTCATCACTAGAAGGTGATGAAGACCTGTCTCTGTAGGCGGGGGTGCGGTGGGAGCTGCGAGAGAAGGTGGGGGCATAGGTGTGATTTCTACCAGTCCTTGGAGTGGTAATAGGTTCTGGAGCACCATGAGTGGAGGGCATGCTAGTGTTGGATTGGGTTGAGATTGAACTACCGCATTGGTACTGCGTTGAGCTTCGTTTTGAAGAACCTACTTAGCGCGACCCATGAGGGGGCATTCATGCATATAATGACCATAGACGTCACATAGTTTGCATGGCTAGTTAGTCTGTAATGGAGTGTTTTGTCTAGGTAGGTTAGGTTGTTGGGGGTTTGGAGCCTGCTAGTTCGCTTCGGTGTTGTTGGGAGGATTTGGTTGTTAGCCGCCTCCTGGTGGATGGTTGTTACACCAATTCCTAGCTCAGTTTTTTCTCCCTTTCCCTTGTTCGTTATTGGGGGCAGGTTGGTTGGGACAATTCTGCTAAGAAAAAACTTGTCACATGGGTGTTGGCGGATCTGGGAGAGGGGAAAATTGATTAGAATAGATGGTGCATAGTATTCCAAAGGGGTTGGAGGGGCTACAAATCTGGTCATTAGTTCTGAATATGATTTTTCCAACCAAGTTGGTTCATGGGCATGTTGTGGTGGCACGAGCTGTGCATAGGAGGTTATGGCTCCGAACTGAGCCATCATCCTTGAGTAGTTGGGAGCTTGCTTTTGTTGCACAATACTTAGGGCATTGCTTGGGTGTGGTGGAATTATAGGAGGTGTCGCATAACACTATGGATATTGAGAGACAGAACCTATGATGCCATCCATGGCATGGGATGCCCCCAGGGCATCGCGATGAGAGGTACCGTCACAGGGAGCGTTAGGGAGGATGGTGTACAGGTATCCTAACTAAGCATAGATCAAGTCAAATTGTTGGGCCTTCAAGATAGCCTCTTCCTCGAATTGGGGCCGTTTGGAGGTGACGTCCTTGCCTTTGGGTGGTAGCAAGATCTTTAAAAACCAATCGAGGAAGATCATGTCTTCCAGCTAAATCTTGCACAAGCTCCTGCGTCTCCACCACTCGTGGATGTGGTTGGTTATATGAGTCGTCGTGTTTTGGTGGAAATATAGGAGTATCTCCATGCTCTCATCATAGAGGACATGGGGTTGGAAATACTACTGGAACATGAAGGATAAAGCATTGAAGCTCGAGTAGGCGGCTTGAGGAAGCTCAATGTACCATTTGGCTATGGTGCCTGTGAGGGTGCGTTGGAACAAACTAAGTCTAATCGAATCATCCATAATGTTTTTTGATGAGCACCATAGATGAAACTTCACGATATGGTTTTGGGAGAACTCCCTTGCCTTCCCTTCAAAATTTGAAATGTTTGATGGGACTTTAGTTGTCATGGGAGACCAGTGGGGTTACTGGCAGATTGGGTCATTGGCTAATCTATCCAAATCAAGCAAGTTGAGGCATGCCATGAATGGGACATTAGAACCAAGGCTGGTGTGGGTGGGGCCGGTGATGGCGTAGGAATTTGCAAGAGCGTATGTCCTTGTGTGACTGGGGGAACCTGAAGTTGACTTCCCACGATGGGGATAGTCAAGATGGTGGTGGAAGAGACACTCTCCCCCAGGTATGAGATGGGGTACTATGGTAATCACAGGGCCACTTCCCCCAGGTATGAATGGTGGTGTTGTGGGAATGACAGGGCCACTTCCCCCAGGTATGAAAGGTGGTATAGTGTTAAGGATGGGAGTTGGTGTGGGCCCACCACTAATGGGTTGTGGACTCACCATAGTATTTGTAGCAGTTTTGGGGATGCTATCCATGATTGTGGTGGTAACGTGAGTCATGGACGTGGGTCTGCTACCAACTACCCCTCCGAAGAAGGGATCAGGATTCACACGATCCATGGGGATAGATGGTGTAGTGTGTAGGTTTGGCTTGGATTGGTAGGAATATGAGTCAAAATCAGAGGCTGTATGGCCTTCTAATGGTGAGGAGGGCCATCGAGGGTCGCCTTGATGGTGATGATCTAAAGTCCTAAATTGAGGTGGAGGTTTCCTAAACACACAAAGGGAATGAGAAAATGGAGGAAATGGAGTTGTGGGGGCTGAATAGCTTGAGAGTGAAGGTCTCTCAAGGTACTCATGCAGGAATAATAATGATAGGAAGGAGGAATCATGTGTGTGATGGGGACCCCCACCCCTCTATTTCTAGTTTTTTTTCTCAACGTTTAGGGTTTTTAGCCCCTGGTTAGGGTTTTGGGCCCTACCTAGGGTTTTAAGCCCTTTTCGCTTGTTTAATAGCTCTTTTTGAGGTTTTTAAACCCTTTGAGGGTATTTAAGCCTCTTTTGGGGATTAGGCCCCTTTTTTGAGCTTTTTAGCTCCTTTTTTAGCTTTTTAAGCTCTTTTGTAGGTTTATAAGCCATTTGAAGGTATTTTTGTAGCTTTTGAGAGAAAAACATAGGTTAAATGGGTGTCGAGGTAGAATGGGTTAGGAAATGAATGTCTTTGTATGGTGTAGGCTATATGAGCAATTTTTTGGGTTAACACTTAGGAAGAATTCTGAATAAATTCTGCTTTCCTTTCCTTAGGCCCAACAATTACCAAGGTGCAATTGTTCCTTAGTTAGATATTTTTATCTATTGGAAATGTTTCCATCCCTTCCTAAGCATATCCCCATCATGATTACCAGATAACTCACTCAGTCATACCTTCACTATTCATCTTTGATGGATATCATCACCACCAACAAGAGAGATATTGGATTTCCCAGTGACTATTGAGAGGAAGTAAATTATGGAATTTAGGAAATATACATTTTCCTTCTT